>CM077083.1:173513526-173812659 GCA_039513925.1 Platanthera zijinensis
GGGCTTCTCGCAAACCGGGCATCACGATAAGGTCATACTGGAGGCGAGAGAGTTCGTCTTGATTTCGAGGTGGCTTCCGCCTTCCCCTTTCGGCGGAGTACGCGCTCTCCGCTTATGGGGTGTTCAACTGACCCGAACTCAGCGCGATCCTTAAAAACCGCGATACCGAGAGGATCGTTCGCGACGAGCGAAAATCCTAGAATTCTTTGGGTGACTCAAGGGAGTTGACGTTCTCTTCCGTGTCAGGCGACTGTCGTTGAGACTCACCTTCAACCCGTCCCACCTGTGGCGTAAGTTCTTTACGAGTCTTCGCCCCTGTGAGATTTCAATCTCTTGCCAATGATCCTTCTTGTATTGGAAGTATTTTAACTTTGCAGGAGAGCGGGAGATCCCCCTGCATAAACCCTTCGCTGAAGCCGAGGTGCCGAGGGTCTGGCCGCGAGAGGTTCCTCTCGCTCTCGCGGAGGCTAGCGCTGCCGCCTGTCGAGATGAGCCTGCTCCAACCTTGTCGGCCGGAGCAAGAAGAAGCGGCAAGTACCCCGCTCCCGCCCCCGCGACCGCTGAAGAGGCCGAAGCCGTCCGCTGCGGATAAGGGTAAGGGCTTGGCCGTCTCGCCTGCCCGGCCTCCCGCCCCAGGCGAGTCCTTCGAATGGACTGCTCCGGATAGCCAGCGAGATGGGCGCTGCCGCCAGGAGGCGTGCCGAGAGGCCGGCGAGAACCCACCGGCCGCTGACGCGGCGGAAGGAGAGGGAGCGGTCGTCGAGACCTCCGCCCGGACCCCACCCAAGGAAGTGCCGAAAGGGCACAGAAATTTACGGCTTCGGCGTGAAGCACCTCGAGCCGAGGGGAAGCCCCTGCTCCAATGGGTTCCCGAAGCCAACCTGGTCAAGGTTTAAACGCACCTTCCCAGTTGGGTGGAGCGGGAGGAGGTTACTGGCGAAGCCTTCGCGCTTGGCTATGGCCTCTACAGCCGTGAGGACGCCAGCATCTTCGACCAGATGCCACCCGGCTTCCGGGCCTTCGATTCTATCCGGGCCCTACTGCGCGGGTCTCGAGCTTGCGCATATGTGCGCGCGTCGAAGCATCAGCATCGACAAGAACTTCACCGATATGTACAAGGCTAGGGAAGAGGCGGTGGCCCGAGCACGCGCATCGGAGGCAGAGCTTGCGATATGCTCACCAGGAGTTGGCAAAAGGCACTAGAGGCGTTGTCTCTGTGTCCCGCCGTCGAGGTAAGAGAGATCTTCTCGGGGCCCCCCCGCTCTCGCTTCTCGAAGTCTGTTTTGCGCGATATTTACTGAGCTGATCTCTTCTTCGCAGGATTCCGCCCAAGCCGCGGCGCGCTTCGCGTGGAGTTGGCTGTTGCTCGACACGCGTACGTCTTGCTGAGGGACCAACTACAAGCGTGCGGAAGCGGTGAGAGGCCCACCTTCGACGCTTGACGAAAGACTGAAGAGCCGCCAGTTCTCGGTGTACGACATCGACAAGCTGCTGCAGGCGAATGCTCAGGCCACCGTCAAGTTGAGCATCGGGACGTTTGTGGACGCGAAGCTGCTTCGGGAGGATGGCGCAACCATCACACGCCCGCCAATCTCCTCCCCTGGCTGTTCGACCACGTGCCAAAGCCCCCGTGCCCGCCCGGACTCTCCTCCCTCAGATGTTCCGAAGTCTTCCACCGAGGCCGGCGAGACGTCCGGAGCGAGCTCTGGCGAGGACTCTGGCGAGAGCACCAGCGGAGACTACAGCGCATCCCGTGAAGCGCCTTTTTGTTTTTGATATTCTTTTGTAACGAGTGAGAAGCTCTAACCCCTGTAATCGTTGAGTATAAGCAATGTTTTTTTTTATTGCCGGTGTGTGTTCGAACGGGTAGACTAGTCAGCCGAGTGGCTTCCGCGCAGGCTTCCGCCGAGACCCTTAGTCTCTTTAAGTTAATTTTCCTTGGGGATCGACCGGGCGGGAGCCTCGCGCTATTGATTCAGTTATCTTGCCTAGGTCTGCCAGGGAGCCTTCTTTTGCGAGAACCCCTAGCCGAGACCTTCGAGTCGAGGCTTCTTTCAGCCGAGACCTTTTTGGGCCGAGACCCTTTTGGACCGAGATCTTTGGGGCCTTGCCTCCGGTCCGGGCCAGAGTCTTGCCCATATATCTTTCAACCATCTAGATGAAGCTAACCAGACCTCTCCCCCATAGGCGAGCCTTCGGACCTGCCAGCTAGATGGGGCCTGCGCAGCGGGTCTACCTGGGGTCGAGCCGAGCTCGGGGTATTGATGAATCTTTCAAAACCTCTCCCCCACAGGCGATCCTTCGGACCTGCCAGCTAAATGAGAGCCTGCGCAGCGGGTCTACCTGGGGCCGAGCCGAGCTCGGGGGTATTGATGAAGATTTCCAAACCTCTCCCCCACAGGCGAGCCTTCGGACCTGCCAGCTAGATGAGAGCCTGCGCAGCGGGTCTACCTGGGGCCGAGCCGAGCTCGGGGTATTGATGAATCTTTCCGAACCTCTCCCCCACAGGCGAGCCTTCGGACCTGCCAGCTAGATGAGAGCCTGCGCAGCGGGTCTACCTGGGGCCGAGCCGAGCTCGGGGTATTGATGAAGATTTCCAAACCTCTCCCCCACAGGCGAGCCTTCGGACCTGCCAGCTAGATGGGAGCCTGCGCAGCGGGTCTACCTGGGGCCGAGCCGAGCTTGGGGTATTGATGAAGATTTCCAAACTTCTCCCCCAAAGGCGAGCCTTCGGACCTGCCAGCTAGATGAGAGTCTGCGCAGCGGGTCTACCTGGGGCCGAGCTCGGGGTATTGATGAATCTTTTCGAACCTCTCCCCCACAGGCGAGCCTTCGGACCTGCCAGCTAGATGAGAGCCTGCGCAGCGGGTCTACCTGGGGCCGAGCCGAGCTCAGGGTGCTGATGAAGATTTCCAAACCTCTCCCCCACAGGCGAGCCTTCGGACCTGCCAGCTAGATGAGAGCCTGCGCAGCAAGTCTACCTGGGGCCGAGCCGAGCTCGGGGTGCTGATGAAGATTTCCAAACCTCTCCCCCACAGGAGAGCCTTCGGACCTGCCAGCTAGATGGGAGCCTGCGCAGCGGGTCTACCTGGGGCCGAGCCGAGCTCGGGGTGCTGATGAAGATTTCCAAACCTCTCCCCCACAAGCGAGCCTTCGGACCTGCCAGCTAGATGAGAGCCTGCGCAGCGGGTCTACCTGGGGCCGAGCCGAGCTCGGGGTGCTGATGAAGATTTCCAAACCTCTCCCCCACAGGCGAGCCTTCGGACCTGCCAGCTAGATGAGAGCCTGCGCAGCGGGTCTACCTGGGGCCGAGCCGAGCTCGGGGTATTGATGAAGATTTCCAAACCTCTCCCCCACAGGCGAGCCTTCGGACCTGCCAGCTAGATGGGAGCCTGCGCAGCGGGTCTACCTGGGGCCGAGCCGAGCTCGGGGTGCTGATGAAGATTTCCAAACCTCCCCCCACAGGCGAGCCTTCGGACCTGCCAGCTAGATGGGAGCCTGCACAGCGGGGTCTACCTGGGGCCGAGCCGAGCTCGGGGTGTTGATGAAGATTCCGTCAACCGGACCTATTCTATCACGAAGATGAGAAGACATGGCCGGTTAAAACAAAAGGCATTGCGATTGCATACTTAGAGAATCAATATTCTGAAATAAACTTATTGGAATGGCAATAGTTATTTACAACGTTACAATCCTTCCTTCCCCTCATGGGTAGAAGCGCTTTAGGTCATCACCGCTCCAAGTATGGCTCAAGGTCTTTCCTTCCACATCCTGGAGGTAGTAACCTCCATTAACCAGAGCCTTCTCTATTATGAATGGCCCTTCCCAGCTAGGGTTGAGCTTGCCAACAGGGGCCGATCTCCCTGCCGCGTCGACCTTCTTCAGTACAAGGTCCCCTTCGACGAATTGCTTGACCCGAATGTGCTTATCGAAGTACTTGGCCATCCGCCGCTTTATCTCTTCCTGTCTGATGGCAGCGACGTCCCGTAGCTCTTCCGCCATGTCCAGCGAGAGACGCAACCCTTCCTCGTTCTCCTGTCTCCAAGCTTCGCTTCCTTCGCCTGCGACCGCGACCCGCGGAGACCGAACCTCGAACTCCACCGGGAGGACTGCCTCGCACCCATGAGAGAGCTTGAAGGGGGTCTCCCCTGTGGCCGTGTTCGGAGTTTTTCGCAGGGCCCACAGGGCGGAAGGGAGTTGCTCCACCCAGTTACCCTTCAGGTTCTCCACCTTCTTTTTGAGCAAGTTGACAATAATCTTGTTTGCCGCTTCTACCTGGCCATTGCTCCGAGGATGATGGACAGAGGCGAACCTGAGGTCAATCCCCGACTGGGCGCAGAAACTGATGAATTCTTTGCTGGCGAACTGGGGACCGTTGTCCGTCACTATTGCTTGGGGTAACCCATGCCTGCATATGATTTCCCCCCAAACGAAGTTCCTGATGACCTGAGAGGTAACCTTGGCTAAAGCTTTGACCTCCAGCCACTTCGAGAAGTAATCAATCATGACGAGGAGGATCCTCCTTTGCCCTCTAGCCGGAGGAAAGGGGCCGACTAGATCCATCCCCCAAATGGCGAAAGGCCATGGCGCCGTGATACTTCGAAGCCTTTGGGCGGGCGAGAGCTGGAGGGGGGCATGTACCTGACACTTCAGACATCTCTTTGCAAACTCAGCTGCATCCTTCCTCAAGGTCTGCCAAAAATATCCTTGCCTTATCACCCTTGCCTCCAATGTCCTTCCCCCTGAGTGACTGCCGCACTCCCCAGAATGCACCTCTTCTAGGATCTTAGGGACTTCCTCCTCGGCTACACATCTTGCGAGGAGCCCTGACAACATCTTCCGATGCAAGCTCCCCTCCAGCATCAGATAGTGAGCCGCCTTGTGCCTGAAGCTTTTTGCATTCCTGACTTCCTCCGACAGCTCTCCTGTGGTTAAGAAGGTCATCAACGGATCCATCCATGAGGACCACCGACATACCTCCATCAACTCCCCCTCTTCAATGGCTGGCCGAAATAGTTCGGTTAGGGTACCCCCACCCCGAGGCCCGAACTTTGCCAACCGGTCAGCTGCCATGCTTTCCTCCCTGGGAACATGTTGAATAGAAAAAGAACGGAAACCTCCGATGATGGTCCTTACCTTGGATAGGTATCTTGCGAGGGTGGGCTCCCGAGCCTCAAACTCCCCACGGATTTGCGACGCAACTACCATCGAGTCGGTGAAGGCCTCCACATCCCGAATTTCCAGCTCCATGGCCAACCGAAGGCCGGCTATCATGGCCTCATACTCCGCTTGATTATTGGTCACAGGGAAGTGGAAGGCCACTGCCTATTCTATGGTAACCCCTTGAGGGCTTACCAACACCACACCTCCTCCCAGGGAGTGCCTTCCTGAAGCCCCGTCGACGATCATTCTCCACGCTTCCTGCGACCTTGGCTCCTCTTCCTCGGCCTCGATGACATAATCTGCCAAAAAGTCTGCCACGGCTTGGGCTTTGATGGAGAGTCTTGGGACAAAGGAAATGTCGAACTCGCTAAGCTCGATGGACCACTTTGCCAATCTTCCCGAATGCTCCACCCCCTCGAAGACCTTGCGAAGTGGATGATCGGTCACAACCTTAATCGAGTGCGCTTGGAAATATGGACGGAGCTTCCTCGTTGAAACGACCAAGGCATAAGCCAACTTCTCCAGAATGGGGTAGCGGAGCTCCGCCTTTTTTAAGATTCGGCTTACATAGTAGACGGGTAGCTGCTTCTTCCCTTCTTCTCTAACTAAGACTGAGCTTACCGCTTCTTCCCCCACCCCGAGATATAAGGTCAGGTCTTCTCCCTCCTTGGGGCTTTGGAGTAGCGGAGCTCGGGAGAGTTGCCTCTTCAGCCCTTGGAAAGCCTCTTCGCACTCAATTGTCCATTCAAACACTTGATTACCACGAAGCACCTTGAAAAAGGAGGAGCACTTGTCCCCGAACGGGAGAGGAACCTGCTTAGTCCAGCCAACTTTCCGGTTAAGCGCTGGACCTCCTTGGCATTGCGAGGTGATTCCAAGTCCAAGACGGCCTTTACCTTGTCTGGGTTAGGTTCTACCCCTACCGGGGTCAGGAGGTGTCCAAGGAACTTCCCGCGACTGGCCCCGAAGACACACTTCAAGGGATTCAACCTCATCTTGAATTTTCGTAGGGTGGCGAATGTCTCTTCCAAGTCCCGTAGGTGGGACTCCAGGCATTTGCTTTTCACCATCAGATCGTCGACGTAGACCTCTAGATTCTTCCCTCTTTGATCCCGAAAGACTCGATCCATCATGCGATGGTACGTTGCCCCTGCGTTCTTCAACCCGAAGGGCATCATCTTGTAGCTGAAGCATCCCTCTCTTGTGATGAATGAAACATCCTTGACATCAGGAGGGTGCATCCGAATCTGATGGTAACCTGAAAAAGCATCTAAAAAGCTCATAAGAGAAAAACCGACGGCTGAGTCAACCAGCGCGTCGATCCGAGGCAGGGGGTAGCAATCCTTAGGACATGATTTATTTAACAAGGAAAAGTCAATACACATGCGCCATTTTCCTCCCCCCTTTTTCACCATTACCACATTGGAGATCCAGCCTGGATACTGGATCTCCGAGATGAAGCCCGCCTCCAAGAGCTTCTTGACCTCTTCCCGGATCGGCTCCTCCAGCTTGGTGGCGATGGCTCTCATCTTCTGGCGTATGGGGCGAGTCCTGGGGTCCAGGTTCAGGCGATGACAAGCCACGTCTGCGTCGATGCCCGGCATGTCTGCCGCGCTCCAAGCGAAGATGTCGACGTTGCTTTGGATGCAGGCTCGCATCCGCTCCTGATCCTCGAGGCTTAAGCCTCCGCTGACCCGCACCCTTTGTACCTGCCCCGCCCTGGTGAGCACCTCCATCTCTATCACCTCTTCGGCAGGCTCCAATCCCGTCCGATCCCAACCTGCCCTTGCCTCCTCTGGCTCAAGCTCTCCTCCTCCGAGCTCATCAACCTCCATCGCCTCCTCCAAGCTATCACCTTGCCTCTGCTCTCCTTCTGACTCCCTTCTTGTTTCTTCCAGACCAATTTCCTCTACCTCCATCTCCTCTGCCTCCAACTCCTCCGCTTCCTGCGGGCTCGCCTCCTGCACCTCTTTCGCTTGCTTCTCGACAACCTCCTTCGCCTCCCCCAGGCTTATCTCCCCTTCTCCAACACCTCCTTCCCGCTCAGCCATCTCCTTCTCCAGCTCTTCCGCTTCCTGCGGGCTCGCCTCCTGCACCTCTTCCGCTTGCTTCTCGATAACCTCCTTCGCCTCCCCCAGGCTTGTCTCCCCTTCTCCAACACCTCCTTCCTGCTCAGCCATCTCCTTCTCCAGCTCTTCCGCTTCCTGCGGGCTCGCCTCCTGCACCTCTTCCGCTTGCTTCTCGACAACCTCCTTCGCCTCCCCAGGCTTGTCTCCCCTTCTCTAACACCTCCTTCCTGCTCAGCCATCTCCTTCTCCAGCTCTTCCGCTTCCACCATCCATGACACGGTGTTGACCGCCGTCACGTAGCACTGCCTTGCCACCTTTGGATCTCCCCTGATCCTAACCTGCACCCCTCCATTGTTGAACTTGAGGCATTGATGGAACGAGGAGGGTACGCAGCGAAAGGCGCTGATGAGGAGACGTCCAAAGATGGCATTATAATTACTTGGGGCGTCCACGATCACGAACCTGCAGTTCCGTGAGACGCCCCCAAGCCTTACATGCAGGGCGACTCCCCCTTCTACTTCTTTTCTCTCCCCAGAGAAGCCGAAAAGCGTTCCATCGGAAGCTAGGACCCTTTTCCCTTCCACCCCCATCTCGTCAAAGGCCTTCTTGAAAATCACATTCACCGAACTCCCGTTGTCCACCAGTATCCGGGAGACGGTGAAGTTTTCCACCGCTGTCTGGATCACTAACGCGTCGCAGAACGGATCCTCATAATCTGGCATATCTGCGGATGAGAAGATGATCTTTTCTTCTGGGGGGGAGCCAAGGAGGTCGAGGCGACCCCTCTTCGGAACATGGTTTGCAGGCTCCCCTTGCAGGTTGCCTCGATCCCTACTCCCCCATGGATCACTCCGATCCCCCCTCGGGTCCCCACGTCGACCCTGTCTTCACATATGTCCTCAACCTCTTCTCGCTGCACCTCCACGATCCTTGCGGGCAGATCCTGCCTCCCAGCACCTCTGGCCTCCCTCATCTCCATAAACTCCGGACAGTTGGCCGTTGCGTGGCCCTCCTCCTGATGGAAGTCACAATAAGGCAACGCCACCCTGCCCCCTCTTCCTACTCCTCCTCCCCTTCTCCCGGCTCCCCGAATTCCTCTTCCTCTCCCTCTTCCCACCTCCATGGCTTCTTGCGGTGGTGGGAAGTGACCCCTCGGTCCCTGCCTCCATCCTCCTTGCTCCAACCTTCTCGGTTCCCGGTAAATGCCTCTTCCCTGAGGACCCCCTTGGCCCTGGGGGCGACCTTCCTGGGGCCTCCAACCCAATCGGTTGTTTGGCTCCCTGCCCCCCCCCCCCCATGTTGCTGCCCCTGCCCTCGCGGTTCTTCTCTTCTCCTATCCTCTCTTTGCTCCCTCTGCTCTCTCAACTCCCTCTGCCTTCCTGCCGCCGGCTCCTTCGCATCGTCCTCGGCCAACCTGGCCAACTTCCTTGCAAACGCCGGGTTTGCCCTCTCAAAGTCTATCTCCTTAGCCGCCCTCTCCATAAGCTCCTCAAAAGAGAGAGGGGGCACTCTCTTCAACTCCATGCTGAAAAACCCTGGCCTCAGCCCCAGGGTGAAGGCAAGCATCAGCGCATACCCCGGGACCTCCTGGACTAGGAGAACCTCCTCTTGGAACCGGTCGACATAGTGACCCAACGTCTCCTCCGGCCCTTGCCTCACTGCAAACAGGCACTCAGCCTCCTTCTTCCGCTTCTTTGAAGTCGAGAACCTCAACAAGAAACCTCTGCGCAGATCTTCAAAACTGTAGATGGAGCTTGCCGGCAATTGGTGGAACCAATCCCTGGCCTTTTCCTTCAAGGTGATGGCAAAGAGCCTACACTTAAAAGCATCAGACATTTGCCTGATCAACACAACGTCTTCGAACCACTGCACATGCTGAACCGGGTCATCCTTCCCGGTGTAATAGGTCATGTCTAGCTCCCGGAACCCCTCCGGCACTGGAACCGAGACGATGAGCTCGCTAAATGGGGTCTCGCCTCCCGCCTGGCGAGAAGGCACGTCTCGCGACCTCAGCTGGCTGGACCGATCCGCGAGACCATGCCCGGGGAAGAGTTCCCGCACTGTCGCCTCCTTCTCGCCAGATCCGCCGGAAGCTCCTTCTCGGGACGCTGGCCTGGGAAAAGCTCCCGCGCGGCTACGTCCCTCTCGCATGCCTCTACCGGGACCTCCTTCCCGGGGCGCTGCCCTGGGGCGTTCTCGCCTAACAGCGGAACCACCTCCACAGGAACTTGCGGCGTCTCCCACTCGTTCCTCGCCGAGAAGGCCAAGTTGATCGTCTGCATGACCTCTCGCCTGAAGTCTTCAAACATCTTCCTCGTCGCCTCGTCCACCCGGGTGGGGGATCCTCCAGCGCCAGATCCTTCACCTTCACCTCCTGCCATGGGACTTAACTCAAGATTTTCTTGCGCCAACTACTTCCACGCTCACCGCACCAGAACTGTTGAAGCCAAAATTGACCCCAACGAATGTTCACGAACCAAAGTGTAGCCAACGCCTACTGGTCCTAAATCTCGACCCCTGACTAGCTGCAAAGGTCCCAAAACTGACCCAAAGCCTCAGATGGGAGGTCCCACCTCACACCCGGAAGATCTCAGAGAGCTTCCCCTCCAAAGCCAAATACCGGGCTGGGAGCTCTTCAGAAAGCACTAGAGTTGGAGAATAATGCCAAAAGTCTGCTTTCCAAAGAGCCCTTATGGGTCTATTTATAGTCTTCCCCTGACCTGAAAAATACTGAAATACCCCTGGAGGGTCTGCCAATAGCCAGATCCCGCTGTCATCCTGGGGGCATACAGGTAATTTTACCCGGTGATAGTAATATTAAAATAATCTTTTCTGGGGGCTGGGCCCCACCACCTAGATCTGCTTGGCGAGAGCCCTGGGCGAGAAGGCTCTCGCTGAGCTGAGCCCCAGCTTGGCTTACCTTGGCGAGATCTCCCGCCGAGAGGGTTCTCGCTCCCGGTATTCTTGACGCCACTGTCGCTGGTCGTGGCGCTGAGTGAGTGGAGCTCACTCAACGCCCTCTCGCTCGCTCCCAGGGAGAGTTCCTTCCAGGCGAGAGCTCTACTGTCCCGAAGCCTGCGGCCGACCTGAAGACCTGAGCCCTGGCGCGAATGATCCCGCCTACGGGTTGGCGGGAGCTCTCTAAAGGCGAGAACTCTGCCAGTCTGCCCTTGGGCTAACCCGGGACTAGCCCAACCCCGACTAGCCCCACCCCGACCCCTGTAGTCTTAGTCTTCTGGGTCCTGCCCAGCGAATATGGGGTTGTACAGATATGTCGACACCTGAGAGACATAGTAGAGTATCAGAAATTCTATGTCGACTCTTAGGATAAGTGTTGACACAAAATCTGTAAGTGTCGACATCACTATTCTGGTGAAGTCGACACTACATTCCTGGATAAGTCGACAATTTAATTCTTAAGTATCGACACATATTCTCTGTATCGACATAATATCTCTGACTTGTCGACATTACTTCACTGAGTCGACACATTATCACTGAATGTGTCGACACTATTTTACTTAGCCAATTTCTGTTTTTGTCAACACCACTTGAGACCATTTGATAATCTAATATGTTACTTGTAAGTTTGTTGATAATCTAATCAATGGTCAGCATGCCTAATTCAATTTTAAATTTATTGAATTTTGTTTCATTCAGAGGCTTAGTTAATACATCTGCTATTTGATAATCTGTTTTAACAAATTCCAATGTGATGTCTTCTCTTTCTACATGTTCTCTAAGAAAATGGTATTTAATTTCTATATGCTTAGTTCTATTATGAGAAACAGGATTATTATCAATAGAAATTGCACTCTTAGAATCACACAAAAGAGGTGTTCTACTTACTTGAATACCATAATCTTTAAGCTGATGTTGTATCCACAATAGTTGTGCACAGCAGCTGCCAGCAGCAACATATTCTGACTCAGCTGTGGATATAGCCACACTGGTCTGCTTCTTACTACTCCAAGATATCAATCTTCCTCCCAAGAATTGACAAGTACCTGTTGTACTCTTTCTATCCTCTCTACAGCCTGCAAAGTCTGCATCTAAATAACCTGTTAGTAGAAAATCTCTATTCCTAGGGTACCAAAGGCCTAGATTAGGTGTGCTCTTAAGATATCTCAGAATCCTTTTGACTGCAGTATAATGAGACTCTTTAGGGCAGGTTTGGTACCTAGCACAGACACATGTAGCATACATAATATCTGGTCTACTAGCTGTGAGATATAGTAGAGAACCAACTATTCCTCTATACAAAGTCTCATCAACAGGTTTACCTGCATCATCTTTGCATATAGGCATACTTGTTCCCATAGGAGTTCTCATGATGGAGGATGACTCCATACCATACTTCTTAATTAATTCTTTGGTAAACTTTGACTGGGATATGGACAAGCCATCATCAGTCTGTCTTACTTGGAGTCCCAAGAAGAACTTCAGTTCCCCCATACTGCTCATCTCAAACTTCCCTTGCATAAGTTTGGCAAACTTTTTACAAAGGTTGTTTTCAGTAGATCCAAAGATTATGTCATCAACATAGATCTGAACTAAGATGATCTTGCCTTTGGATTCCCTAAGGAATAGAGTTTTGTCTATTTTTCCTCTTGAGAATTTATTCTCAATAAGGAAAGTAGATAGGGTTTCATACCAAGCCCTTGGGGCTTGCTTTAACCCATACAAAGCTTTTCTAAGCTTATAAACATAATCAGGTTTAAGAGGATCTACAAAACCTGATGGCTGCTCTACATATACTTCTTCTTTAAGATCACCATTCAGAAATGCTGACTTCACATCCATCTGGTATACTTTGAAGTCTTGATAGGCTGCATAGGCAAGGAACATTCTGATTGCCTCCAGCCTTGCTACTGGGGCAAAGGTTTGATCAAAGTCAATCCCTTCTTCCTGTCTGTATCCTTTAGCAACCAATCTTGCTTTATTTTTCACTATTACTCCACTCTCATCCAACTTGTTCCTATAGATCCATTTTGTCCCAATTATATTGTGGCCTCTTGGTTTAGGAACAAGCTCCCAGACATTGCACCTTCTGAATTGATTCAGCTCCTCTTGCATAGCATCAGTCCAGTGCTGGTCTTGGATGGCTTCTTCAAACTTCTTAGGCTCCATTTGTGACAGGAAACTTGAATGCAGAACTGTGCTTTGACTTCTGCTTCTAGTCTGCACTCCCTGTCTTGGATCACCTATTATCTGATCAGCTGGATGGTCTCTTAAATGTCTTGTAGCTG
This sequence comes from Platanthera zijinensis, assembly GCA_039513925.1. NCBI lineage: Eukaryota > Viridiplantae > Streptophyta > Magnoliopsida > Asparagales > Orchidaceae > Platanthera > Platanthera zijinensis. The sequence goes on from CM077083.1 coordinate 173,526,008, forward strand.
GAGGAAGATTCCCTTCTGGTTGAACATCTCCAGCTCCTTCATTATGCTGAACCTCTTGATTTTCTTCATCTTCTATTGTGTCTTGTACTCCTCCTGGACAATAGCCTTCATTTTCCAATACTCTATCTTCCCTTGAAGCTTCAGCAATGGAGAGCTTGTCCATTCTTTTGCTTATACCTGTTGAGTCATTTGATCTACAAGACAACTCACAGTTGATTAATCTTGTTTCATCAAACACAACATGCACAGATTCTTCAACAACTTGAGTAGTCAAGTTGAAGATTCTATAGACCTTACTATTTGTGTTGTAACCAACAAATATCCCATCCTGGGATTTGGCAGCAAACTTAGTCAAATATGACTTACCATTGTTAAGTATATAGCATTTGCAACCAAAGATTCTGAAGTAGGATAGATTTGGTTTTCTACCTTTCATAATCTCATAGGGAGTCTTTTTGTGGCTCTTGGTGATAGAAGCCCTATTGATCACATGACAAGCAGTGTTTACTGCCTCAGCCCAGAAATATTCTGGTAGAGAGGTGTCACTCAATAGAGTTCTACCAGCTTCAATTAATGTTCTATTCTTTCTTTCAGCAATTCCATTTTGCTGAGGTGTTCTTGGTGAGGAGAACTCTTGGAAAATCCCAAAGTCTTCACATAACTTTGTCATGCTTTCAGATTGAAACTCAGTACCATGGTCACTTCTGATTTTGACCACTGTACTATTTAGTTCATTCTGAATTTGCTTCACAAAATTAAGTAAGACACTTGGGGTTTCAGATTTCTGTCTCAGAAAGAACACCCATGTAAATCTAGAATAGTCATCTACAACCACAAAAGTGTAGACCTTCCTACCTAGACTATGAACTGGCATAGGACCAAAAAGATCCATATGCAAGAGGTATAAGCACCTCACAGAATCCCTGTTTTCAAGGCTTTGAAAGGAGGATTTTGTCTGCTTGCCCTTTTGACAAGCTGAGCATATCCCTTCCTTCATACACTTAACTTGAGGACCATTCCTCACTAACTCTTTGATAAAGAGTTGGCCAATTGTCTTGTAGTTAAGATGAGCCAATCTCTTGTGCCACTTAACACAATGAGAAGCATTGTCATCAGCTACAAGACAGATGGGAGAAGCCTTATTCTCACATACAAAATTAAGACAATATACATTTCTCTTCCTATACCCAGTTAAAATGATCTCTTGATCACTTGACCTTTTGATATGACATCCATCCTTAACAAATGAAATGTCATATCCTAAATCACTCAGCTGGCTTATGCTTATTATATTATGTTTCAAACCTTTTACATAAGCCACTTGGGTGATAGTAATTAGGTTAGAAGAAATGTTACCAAACCCTTTGATGACTCCTTTTTCAGATCCACCAAAGATCACTTTAGGTCCATCTTTGACAGATGAATACTCCTTCAGCAGCCCCTTTGTTCCAGTCATTTGCCTGGAACAACCACTATTCAAGTACCATATAGGGGCATGGCTACTTGGATTCACCTGCAACACAGATTTACTTACCCTTAGAACCCAAGCAAGTCTTGGGTCCTTGGTTCAAGTTAGCATAAACAAAGCTACCATTATCTCTTCTAACAGGTAGACTATTGTTCTTTCTAACACTTGTGTTATACCAGCAGTCTAGTGCAAAATGGCCTCTCTTGCCACAGCACCAACATTCAAACCTATTGTATCTAGTTCTAGATACATCCTTGACAAAAAAATTTCTGTCCATTGTTGGTGCTGCAGCAGCTTCACCCACTGATTTTTTATAACCATTGGGTTTATGAACATGGGTAGGCCTGTTGGCATTTACACCCTTGTTTTTCAGAACATTAGACTTAATATGACCATGAATATTTTCATGATCATATAGGTTAGAAGGCACTTCCACCTTTCTAAACTTAATAGGGACTGAAAAGTTCAGTGGCTTGACAGGAGCTTTGTCTTTCCTCTTGAATTGGCCAGCCCTGGAGTTACCTTTGAATCCTAATCCTGTCTTACCCTTTTGATTCACAAATTCATCTATCAAGGGTAAGACAGACTTTGGCTTAGAGTAACTAGCCACTAAATCTTTTTCAATTCTTAGTCTGGCCTCCAGACTCTTCACTTGATCATTGGTATAATTAATTGTGCCCATCTTAATAATAGTTATATTCTTTAGCTTGGCAATTTCATTTAACTTCTGATCAATTACTTTCTCTAACTCAGTTGCAGCTACCCTTAGTTTTGAAATTTCTTGAGCCTGAAATTTAACCAGGTTCTTGCTTTTCTTAAGGGCCTGCAACAAGTCCTCATACTTATCTATCAATTGATAGACATCTCCTTCAGATTCAGATGCATCTACATCACTTGATGCAGATGTAGCTGATTCTGTACTTGTACTACAAACAGATTTTATAGAAGGACATTGTACCTTATTAGGACCAGACTGATTTCGGCATATGTCCTCTTCTGATCCTGCCATCAGTCCCATGCACTGATGATCCTCTTGATCATAGATGGAGTCTAGCAACTGCAGAAACTCCTCTTCTTTAGATGCAGCATATAGTCCAATATATGCTTCTGCTTCAGATTCTGACTCTGAAGTTGACTGATCTGTTAGGCTCTTATCCTTCTTTGCAATAAAAGATTTCTCCTTCTTGCCCTTTTTATGAGTCTTATTCTTGTCTGAAGACTCCTTTCTCTTATCAGGACAGTCAGCCACTACATGTCCAGGTCTATTGCAACAATAGCAGACAATCTTTGAAGTAGTAGCCTTGCTGGGCTTTGATCTGCTCTTTTCTTTCCTTGATGACTTTTTCTTCTGATAATAGTCATCAACTTGCTGTGAAGTAGAGGGCTTAGACTTCCACTGCTTCTTCTTCAAGAACCTCTGGAATTACCTTGTGAATGCAGCAAAGTCTGCATCTGAATCACAGCTTTCTGAACCCTAATTATCTGAATTTTCAGAACTGACTTCTGCAATTTCCTTAGGAGGGGATGGTGATATCCTCCTATTCTTTCTGATGGATTCTGCATTGAATGCCACAGTCTTTTCTCTATGCTCTCCTCTTGAATTCTTTTCCTCCTCCTTCCTCACCATAAGTTGCATTTCATAGGACAACAGCTTTCCAAACAAGGTGGGAGGAGAGATCTCTGCCAATTTAGCCACTTTTCTTATAGCACAGATCTTTGTGTCCCAATCCTTTGTCAAGGATCTTAAGAATTTGTCATTCAGTTCATAGGTACTGAAGACTCTTCCATAGGACATTAACTCATTCACAATTATATAGAATTTCTTATAGCGTTCAGTTATGCTATCAGTTTTTCCTTGTCTAAAACTTTCATATTCCTGGTTGAGCATAGACTTCCTATCCTGTCTTACTTCTTCAGATCCCTCCATGTAGACAATCAAGGTGTCCCACATTTCTTTGGAGGTCTTGCAGTTAATCAGATTCTGAAATGTAGAATCATCTATGGCACTCACAATAATATTCTGAGCTCTCTTGTCCATGGTTGCCAAAATGATTTCATCCTTGGTCATTTCAGAATAACTCTTTGGAGTTTGAATATTAGCATCAAGAACTGATACCTTCATTGGAATGAAGGGTCCTTCCTGAACTGTGATGTATATTCTTGGGTCAGATGCTTCCATGAATAATCTGAATCTTTCTTTCCAAATTCCAAAGATTTCCTTCCTGCAGATGGGTAACTTCATTGACCCTAACTCCTTGTGATTTTCTCCAGAACCCATCTTCTTGAATCTTGATTCTGCCTTTCAGATCTACCTCAAACTGTTAAGTCCTTTTTGAGGAACCTCCCTCTGATACCACTTGATAGTTTTACTTTCAAGACAACCTAAACACCTAGAGGGGGGGTGAATAGGTTCTAATTGCTTGTTTATACTTTTAGGCAGAATTCAATCACAAAATTAAAACATCCAGCACAGCAATCACAGAAATTTAATCATCACAGATTGCACAATGTTTTATAGTGGTTCCCCAAGGTTTGGGTACATCCACTTTCCCCCTTCACCTATCTAGCAGTATGCTAGATTCGGCCAAACTTCCATTATTCTCAGATCCTCAGATCCTACAGCTCAGAACCTGGATAGGTTCCTACAACTCAGGCACAACAGCCCTACCTCAGCCTTGCCACAAGGCCTACAACTCAGAGAAGAACCTTCTCCTACACTCAGGCAAACAGCCCTACCACTCAGAGATCAACTCTCCTACACTCAGCCTTTATATCACAGGCTTACAACTCAGATCTGTGTAAAACAGATCCTACAGAAATTTAGAAAAGAAGTTTTAATGTCTTGTCTTTGTTGAGAGAGAAGAGGACAAGACTATTCTTGATCAGCTGATGAAATCAACTGAATCTGAGCTTTCTTCAAAGCTTCTTGAATCTGAACTTAGTTGAGTTGATTTCCAAACAGCTTCTTGAGAAACCACTGATGGCTTCCTTCTTCTTCTTCAAAATGGGTGGATCCCTCTCTATCCAACACCTTTGATGATACTTCTGAATTCTTATTAGAACTCTTCTTAGATCGATCCTGAGATCGTCTTCTTAGATCTTCTGATGAAGATCTTCTTTAGTGTATTACTCCTTCTTGATTTGATTTCTCAAATTGATTGCCAAAATTCAATCTCTTTACTTCTCTCTGAATCTGTCTATTTATATACTTTCTTAATGGTAATCGGCTGATCCGGTTTATAACTGTCTTTTAACAAGTCTGACAACATCAGTTAACTGGCTGCAACCCACAGCTGTCAAGTCTTCAAACAGTTCCTGTGCCTTAGTCTTGGTCAGCAATGTGTTGAGACAGACTGTCAGGAAGTGTCGAGACCAACTGTCTATATGTGTCGACACAAGTAACTTTGGTGTCGACACAGCCTTTGATGATGTCGACAAGTTTGCCTTTAAGTCGACACAGCTTCTTCAGAACTTTATTTTGAGAATGAGTCGACACAGAGAATTTATGTCGACTCAACACTTCATCTTTCTTCAGAAAATAACTTGGTCTTGACTTTGCAGTGTGTCGACACAAGTCCTGTGTGTCGACACAGTTGTTGTAGATTCAGAACTCAGTATGTGTCGACACTGCCTTCAGGTGTCGACACATCAATTGTCGACTCTGCCAAAATGTGTCGACTTAGTCTTCTGGTGTCGACACAAGTATTGTCGACTTCACCCAATGTGTGTCGACTCTGTCTCATTGTGTCGACACAGCCTCCCAGTGTCGACACAAATGTGGTCGACTATCTCCTTCTGTGTCGAGGTCGACTATCTTCTTCTGTGTCGAGGTCGACTATCTTTCACTACGTTGAGATCGACTATCTTTTAGTTAGTCGACACTGCTTCCCAGTGTCAACACAAATGTGGTCGACTATCTTCCTGTGAGTCGACACTGCTTCCCAGTGTCGACACAAATGTGGTCGACTATCTTTCTCTGTGTCGACACAGCTTCCTTCAAGTGTCGACACAAATATTCTGAAGTGTCAACACTGTTTCTTCAGGTGTCGACACATGGACTTAGAATATTTTTCTGCATTCTTTAACACTTCTTCACCTGCACATGTCAACTTAAAACAACATCAAATACACCTTGATGTATATCATTAAGCTAAGTTGGACTTCTTCAAATCAGGTACACATTTTCCAATGTACCCAACAGAGCAGCACTCCGGCCGCCCCCTCCCTTCTTCTCGGCCAGGAGGAACAGCACACCGGCCGCCCCTCTCTTCTTCTCGGCCAGGAGCAGCAACACACCGGCCACCTCTCTCTCCCTCTCAGTCTTCCTCTCGCACGCAGCAAAGGGCGAAAGCCCGGCACCCCTCCACCTTTCCTATCGTCGGCCAAGTAAAGAGCAAGGTTTGGCCTCCACATCACCCGTCGCCGCCGCCTATGGTCAGATCCGACCATTTGGAGCATGGATCGGCCACGTAGGGCCGAGTTTGGACATTTGGAGCCGGGATCGGCTTCATGGGGGCAAGTTCAGCCGTCCGGAGCTAATTTGGCCGGGGGCTTCTCTCCCGGCGCCGGTCGGAGTTCGAGTCATACACCAAGTCGGAAATGGAGGTCTCATTTCTCCCACCGCTGCCAAGCACGCGTCAAGGGTAACGATATTTCTACTCGGGCAGGTGAAGCCCTCGATTTACATTTGCATGGAAGCACCTCTCCACCAACGGGTGGGGGAAGGGAGCTCTCCGACGGGTTGACGTGTGCGTCCCCGTTTTTAATTGCATTTAGCACCCGGAAGCGTGAGTACGGGTTTAGGCATGCTGTGTGAAGCCCATCCGGACGTGCGAGTCGGATTGGTGATGTTCTGGGGTTCCCGGAGAAGACTCTGAGGAAGTTGTGCATTCTTTATGTAGCGAAAAGCAGCGGGCTTAAGCCCAAGTTTGTGCCGGCCCTAGAAGGCCTTTTTTGTTTATGTTGCCGGCCTGCGTGCCGAGGTATGGAACGTGCGTTCCTGTAATTTGAGATGCCCGCGATGTTTTTGCTAGTCCTTGAAGGCTTATGTTACATTGGAGGCGGCCCAAAGGGGGCTACGGAAAAATAGGACTGCTAGGCGAGGTTATGCTACTAGGAAGGCAGTTAAGGGGGGTTTTGCACAAACCCGAGGTGGCATCTTTAGTTAAGAGGGAGTGGATTTTGAGATCCTCCCTAGAGGTTCTGGTCAGCCAAGAGAGCCTTCCAAAGGTGCCCAATTAGCTCAGCATTTGGCTTAGGAGGGGAAGAGTTTGTTAGTCTTCCGGGTGTGTGGTGGGACCTCCACGCTGAGACCTTGGGTCTGTCCCTTACGTTCCTAGTCTAGAGCTTCGATTGCTCACTTGAGTGTAGTAGGTGCGCGGTCACCCCTCTTTTGGGACCTCGAACTCCACGGAGACCGGTTTCCGGTTTCAACATACAAGGTCAAGAAAAAACAATAGACTACCTCTCAACTGATGAGAGGAAGGGAAAACAGCTACTGAAGCCTAGAAAAAACAAACTTGGTAACCTTTAACTGTTACTAGTCCGAACCTGAGGCATTTAAAAAGAAAAGAATGTCACAGCACAAAAGGTGCAAAAGACGGCTCAAATAGAGTTCAAAAGATTAATAAGCTTAAGAAGATTACCAATTAGAATAGCTAAGAAACAACAGCAAACAAAAACCACTTAAGTAGTAAGTATAATTAATTCAGCACGAATTAACTATATAAGAGAAAGACTTGCACCAAGTGCAATAAGTATTCATATTAATAATAATTATATATATATATATTAAAAGCTGATCAGTTCGAAGAGTGAATCATTAACACCGGACATAAAATGATACTGAGGTGGTGGCATTCTTTCCTACACAAACCATCAGCCAGAACATCCAAACAACAAAAGACACTATGGTGGTGGTCATCCATCCAACCCAACCCAATAGTCCATAACAAAGACACCAGGTATAATGATTCACAAACAGGCACTGTGGCGGTGTTACATTCCACTAACACCCACAATCCAAATAATATCATAACAAAAACTAGTATTGCACAAGACTTGACATCAGATCACCATGACAACACAAGGATAGAAAAACCCAGAAATTTCAAGTAAAAACAGCCCTTCACGACGAATCAACGTGAACACTCGACGAACTCGTCGTAAAAACTCGACGAATTTACGTGAACCCTCGATGAACTTTACAAAACCACTCGACAAATTCGACTTAACTACTCGACATACTTGACGAAACCACTCGACGAATTCGACGTATCCACTTGACGAATTCGACGTAACTACTCGACGCACTTGATGAAACCACTCGATGAATTCGACGTCACCACTCGACAAATTCGACGTAACTACTTGACGCACTTGACGAAACCACACGACAAATTTGACGTAACTACTCGACAAATTCGACGTAACTACTCGACGCACTTGACGAAACCACTTGACGAAATCACTTGACGAAACCACTCAACGAATTCGACGTAACCACTCGACAAATTCAACGTAACTACTCGATGAACTACTCGACGAACTACTCGATGAATTCAACGTGGCAACTCGACGAATTTAACTAAAGACCAACCAAAACCGTAAGAACTCAAGAAGGCCAACACCAGAAAACAAAAACAATATCTTCGGGTCTTAGAAATTTAAAAGAAAAGAGAAGAAGGAACTAAAAGAAGACTAAGCAAGAGCGATAGTCCGACACTTGCCTCAAATATTCCGATTCCCAGTCTCCTAAGCACTCCGTGTCAAGGATTGCCATAAAGAAACCACGACAATAAAAATCTGGAAGGATTTGGACAAAAATGAAAGTTAGGGCTACTCACTCCAATGCTAAAAATCCATGAAACCAAAAATACTCACCGCACATGCGTAGATCTTGATGAGGGCTTTCCAGATCTATACTCCGACAAAGATTATGTGCACTAGAGCCCTCGCGGCGGCCATCGAAAAGCTCCCAGAAAGACTATCTCCCTCTCCCTCGTGTGCTCTAGTTCGGCGGAACAGGAAGAAGAAAGATGGAAAAAACCTAATTCCAAAGGTTGGGCCGGCTTTTATATAGAAATTATATGTATATATATAACTTAACATTTTATTTGAAGATTAGGACTAAGGCCACTCGAATTTTGACGAAATTTGCGCCAAAGGTAAATATCGGTCTTACAAGTACAACGATGAAGTCTAAATGAGAGTTCAACAAGCCGATATCGAGTTATGATTAATTTCCACAGTTTACGGCAACGAAAAATCCTTTCAATCCTTAAAAATTCATCGGGCTTCCAATATAGCTCTAATCGCAACGAAACTTGAAAATCACGATTAAAATTAATTCTTTTAATTTTCTAAAGTCAGAAAAATCTACACTCCGGTAAGTTCGAAATTCAGTCAACTTGACCAAACGGGCACGAAAACACATTAAAGACGATACATTATTAACTTCGCATTAACGTAATGCCCTTACGTTATTATTACGCCAAAAGAAGATCAAAATTAATTATCAAAATTCGGGAGTGTTACAAAGGTGCAGAAGCACCTGTTTCAATCTCGTCAGGGAGGTGTATAAGGACTTTAATCCATCTTGCATTGACCCTCCATACTCCGACGGGGTTGTTGAGCTGATAAAATCAAAAACCATTATATTAATGCTGAATGAAGATACATGGATGTTCAGGCTTTGTCATGTGGCTTATTATTCCGACCACTGCAGAAGATAAGTTGGGGATGGTGGTTGAGCATTTTTAGTGTTCTCTGCGTATCAGGCACTTGTGACGTCTTCGAGCGATGCGTCCTGTGAACGGGTCTCTTTTGGGATGCCTTGCACGAGTGTGTCTGCCCATAGCGCCCTCAGTAGTAGCCTAGAGGATGGTGTTGTATATAGAGCGGTTTGCACAGTGATGAACTAGACGTCGTATGTGGCTTGCGTTGGGCGGTATCCCTAGTATTATTAGTAGGACGACACTTCCCAAGATAGGGATTATCGTGTGTCATGTGACATTTGCGCATCCTGCACTTAGTTGAACACCCTTTTCGGAGATTCCCAGTTGAACCAAAGTTGACAAGGACAACGTGTTAGCGAACACGTCGTCGTTGATCAAGATTTCGCTCACCTCAATACGGGGGATTCCAATGATTGCCCGCATGTGTTAGGGGATTGATGAAAATTCTAGCATTCCGGTAGTGGTCGGTGCTGGCACTTATAGCGCTCTAGGGGGCATCCTTCGTAGTGCTTCCCCTAGTGGGCTTGGTCAGGACCGGTGATCTTGTCGCCCCCTTCCTTGGAACTCCTTGAGAAGGCCTTGATTCACATGTCATTCGATTTCCTCCTTTATACGCATGCATTCCTTTGTGTCATGCCCGTGACTCCGATGATAGTGGCAGTATTGGGATTGGTCCCCCTCCCCCCTACTAGGAGGGAGTGCTTTGGGCCTCTGAAGTAGGGGTGGTTCCTGATGGCATATAATACTTATGCGTGAGAAGTGTTGAGCGGGGTGAAGTGTCATTGCCCCCGGCCCGTGAAGTTCCACCGAGGTGCCAATTTTCTTTCTTGGATGTTAGATTTGGAATTTTCTCTTTCTTAAATCCCTGGTTGTCTTAATCTTGCTGGAGGAGTGCTTTCCCGGGATTGATGCCTTCCGTAGCTGGTGCCCCCCCCCCCCCCCCCCCCCCCCCGAGCCCATACGTGGGTTGTGGTGCGTACCACTCCACTTAGCAAGCGATAGTTGGAAGGGAACGAAGCACGGATCGTACTCATAGAATATGCCCCTGAGGGCTTAGCGTCCCATAAGTCCCTTAGCAGGGTGAGCGCTTAAGCTTGGCGTTCCACCCTCTGTCGCGTTTGCTCCTCTACCAATGATGCCAGTGCGACGATTATCTCCTTGAGGCGTGATGTGTTGCTGGTAGATGAGTAGCTAGAGGCTTCATTGCCCGCTTCCCTGCCACTCATCTGGTCGACAGCTTGCGTGCCACCCTTTGTCATTGTGGCTAGTTGGGAACGCTTTTGAGAGGCAAGCGTTGTCTTTTCAAATTCTTAGAGCTTTTTGGAACACTTTCCCACAGACAGCGTCAAACTGTTGCAGGTCACCCGGTTTTTCCTGGTCCGAAAAATCAGACTGCATTAGCTCAGAGTTGGACTGGGCATGCAAACAGTCAATAAAAATCCATTAGAAAATGACAAGAGCCTTTTTTTTACCGTGAAAAACCCGAAAAGAGGTGAAACCCCATGTGATCGGATTTGTGATAGGCCAAAATCTGTTATTTCACTAAGTTTATAATTTTGAGAGTTTCCTCAGAGGGTGACAGACCACCTTTATGTTACAAGCTTTGAATACAAGAATATTCAAAAATAATTTATGTCCTCAGAGCCTTGGTGAGAGCGCTCCAGTGGGGGAAAAAGATAAGTCCTCGGAGTCTTGATGAAAGCGCTCTTGCAGAGTCGGAGTCTTGATAAGAGCATTCCCTGTAGCACCCCCCCCCCCCCAACCTTTTGCCCGGGTCGGGCCGAAGGGGTACTACTGGCCCAAGACGCCCACCCAGTGCTCATAGGGGAAACGATCCACCCTGTCCAAGCACTAGATGGCTGTCTTGGTTGGCTTGAATCATAACATTCACAACCCATCAGAATATAGCGGAAGCATTAACAGGAAACCATTGCAGATTTATATATCACATATCAAAATTACAGCGGTTCTAGGGCCGAAGCCTAAGTACTTATATAAGCCTGTGGGCTAAACATGTGCTACATATAATCCTCATAGGATCTCTCTCTACGCTGCTCGGCGGAACTCATGTCTCTAAACTCTGGGGACGGCAGGGGTGCATCTGCTCGAGTAGACCTAGCTGCTGGCATAATCTCCTGCGGCAGCGGGTCACTACGGTGCTCCACCTCCTGTGAATGGTTAATCAAATAACCGTTAGTCACAGAGCTAAGTGGAAACAAATCTCCTCCCCGGATCCACATCCTGGGGACGAGCACGCACCCACCCAACAGAAGTAAATAGCCGAAGCACGAGAGGGTTAGCATAATATTCCATATATGAACAGCTAGGAGCAAATATAAAAGAGTGCAGTATAACCGGAAAGAGCAGCAATAGTATAAAACGGTTATAACAATGCTCTACTAGCTCATCAGCACAACATGTTCTCATATCCTGAATTCTATCGCAGGCATTCACAGCCGCGCACATACCGCGAGCCTTCACAGCCGCGCACACAAACCCTATGTCGACATAGTTTGGACCGCTTCTGTTCCAGCAGGGTAGCGAGCCCCGCGGGCCTCACCGATGTGGTCGTCGGTGACAGTGGCCAGTCCTGCCACTTCTGGGGGTGATCGTACCGCACAACCCCAGGCCCTAACGTACAACCTTGTGTACTCTTGGATGTGAGCGACATCCAGCGAATCATTTTGGCCGACCAGCGGAGGAAAACCCGACGGGGAATAAAATAATGGTCGGTCACCCGTGGTACCCATCTCCCTGTCGCCTTGAGTCGTCAACCTTCACGCACCGGTATGAACGGTCTGCGGAAGGGACTGACCCGCCACTATTCCACCGTAAGCAATTTATAAACAATCAATCAACGGCAAACATAATACACACCGGGTCTACGTCGGCCTGCCCTACTAGGCTTAAACTTCGGGCGGCGGCGTTCAGCTCTACTTTCGTCAAGGAGCGTGGGAGCGCATTATTTGGGGCTAGACCTGGAGGAATACCTCAACTCCGGTTATCCCCAACTATGGCTCAACCTTAATAACGACTGCTCGTCAGAGCAGGACCCGTGATTATAATAGTAAATTGCAATGAAGACAAGTGCGGTGATTATGCTGCTTATTTAAAGTGCTGGAAAGAAACGTGACCAGTACGAAACTGGAGTAGAGCTAATTAAAAGTACTTGACCAGTACGAGACTGGAGTAGAGCAGAATTGAAAGTACTTGACCAGTACGAGACTGGAGTAGAGCTGAATTAAAAGTACTTGACCAGTATGAGACTGGAGTATAACTGAATTGAAAGTACTTGACCAGTACGAGACTGGAGTAGAACTGAATTGAAAGTACTTGACCAGTACGAGACTGGAGTATAACTGAATTGAAAGTACTTGACCAGTACGAGACTGGAGTAGAACTGAATTGAAAGTACTTGACCAGTACGAGACTTGAGTAGAACTGAATTGAAAGTACTTGACCAGTACGAGACTGGAGTATAACTGAATTGAAAGTACTTGACCAGTACAAGACTGGAGTAGAACTGAAAAGAATAAAGGAACAGAACCAGTGCAAGACTGGAATAATCATAAAGAAAATGGTTAGTAGTCCAATCACTCCATCCAGGAGGCTTCAGTCTCATCTCCGTTCTCAGGAGAGATTTTTCAGTTCCATCTCCATCCAGGAGGCACATTCAGTTCTATTTCAGTTTTTAATAAGACTTCATTGGGTTGCACCCATTATTAAGATCCGATTAGAATCTGGTTGCGCCTTATTAATCACGGCTTAATCAGATCAGGGGCTTATCAGTAGTTGCACCCTCATAAGTTATCGAGAATAATTCCCATAGCACTACTCGTACTCTCGCTCCCGAGCGTACCCAAATCACCCGAGAGGCGAGGCGCTCGACGGTTTCACGGAATCTCGGAGCACACGGAGTTCTGTCTCTTGCCTCGGCCTCTCTCGTTGATACGACAATTTTATTATTCTTTTTAGTGAGGATAGTCGCGCGCTCCAATTTTCATTTTCGAGAAAAACGAGCGTAACAATTGCTAAGCGCGACCCTAGGCTCCAAATTTTAGGAAAAATATCAAAACTTATCACCATGATCCCAAATTTTGATACAACCCTTAATATAGCCTAAAAAGAGCCTAGTAATTTTTTTGTAATTTTTCAAAGTGTTTTGGGCCTTTAATTTGGCCAAACAAATTTTATTTAGGCTTTTACAAATACCAAATCAACTCCAGAAATTCTCAAAATTTTTGTGGAGACTTCGCTCATAAAGGGGAATAATTTTCATGTTCAACACTTTTTCATGAGGGCTCTATTTTAGCCCCTGAAAATTAAAATCCCTTTATTATTATATTATAATATTATAATAATATAAATTATAAAATATAAAACAAAATTACTATTCACTTCCTTCTCCCCCCGCTATATTAAACCCGCCGCCCCTTACGGGCTTCTCCAGCCGCCGGCCGGCCACCGGCCGGCCGTGGCTCCACCACCGGCCGACTGCCCGGTGGTGGGGGCTCCCTCCGGCGGTGGTCCGGCGGCCTGCCGCCGCCGGCCGCCGTCGGAGCCTTTTTTTTTTTGTTTTTAAACGGGAGGGGAGGGGGTGACGGCGGCGGCGCTCCGGCCGCCGGAGCTCGTATACGTAACGTCCAAAAGATAGGGAGGAGGGAGAGGGAATTTTTCCACCTGAGGTTGGGGGGTTTGGCGACCTCCGGCGAGTTCCGCCATTAATGGCGGTGGAAGGTGGCGGTGGAGGGTGAGGAGCTCCTCTTGGATTTTTTTCCGGCCACCAGAGCTCTGGCAGAGGGGGAAGAAGGGGGAGGGGATGCTCTTGAGAGCTGTGAGGGAAGGAGAGGGGGTGGGGTAGCTTTTATAGGGAGGGGGAGGGGGAGATCCCTCCCTTTGGGTGGTGTGGGACTAATCCCTCCTTAGGGAGGGATTAATCCCACCCTCCAGCTGTCCTTGGACAACTGGAGGTCTCTCATTTTCCCCCATGTGGGGAAAATGAATGAGGCCCTTAAATGGGCTTGGGCCTTTAGGGAAGAGAGGGGAAAAAGAGGAGAAGAGGGGTGGGGTGGGCCTCCACTTATCCTAGGCTTCATTGCTGGTTGGGGGCCCAAGGAGAGTGAGGGGGCATGAGTCATCCTCCCTTGGAGAGGAGGTGGGCCCCTCATTTGGAGAAAAAATCCAAAAAGTCGATTTTTAGGAGGGTTTGACCAAGTCAACCCTAGGGTGGGTCCCCCTTGCTAGTCAAAGTCAATGTGGGTCCAAGTCATCGGGGTCGGGTCAAGGTTCGGGTGTCGTGTCATAATTGGTGTGTGCACGCTTTTCGGTGCACGATTATGCTTGATTTGACCACGAGTTGACCAATTGTCGTCGAAATTAACCAGAACGACTTCTGTTGACTTCGTATTGACCAAACGAGTCCAATGCCACTGACCGGGGTCGAATCGGAGTTTGTTTGGCGAAAGTCCGATATTTGCGCGTCGCAGCGTGCTAAAATGGTCAAAACGCCCATAATCATCGTTAGGCTTCGAATCACGACGCAACGAGTTTCGATGCGTTCGTATTAACTTTACGAAGTCATAGGAATTGACAGAACTCAAATCGGAGTTCTCTATGTCAATATCCAATAATCTCATTTTCGCGTCGTTCTGCGAGGAATAGCCAAATCCATTATATGACCTATAGGTTCAATTGAACGAGTTCCGATGCGCTCGTATTGACTATACGAGGCCACAGGAACTGACGGAACTCAATTCGGAGTCCTCTAGCTCTATTTCCTATCTTGGGCTACCCCTCACTGGGTCATGGGTAGGGTCCGGGCCACTTTTATTGGGCCCACTAGGGTTCTGGTGGCCCAATAAAAGTCGGGATGTTACAATCCAATAAAAATAAAAGGATTTTTGTCCCCGAAAATTTGCTTGAAGTAGGGGGGGAAAAGTAACATACCTAGGGAAAAAGCTCTGGGTGCTTTTCTCGGAGGAGTATTTCAGGTTCCCATGTGAACTCTTCTCGTCCGCAGTTTGACCATAACACCTTAACCATCGGAATGATTTTGTTGCGTAGTGTCTTGACCTTATAATCCACTACTCTGACGGGTTCGAGTCGGACGGATCTATCTGACTGTAGCTGCACCGGTGGAGTAGGAAGGTACTGCTCTGGTTGTCGGAGGACTCGTCTCAAGGAAGAGACATGAAACACATCGTGAAGATTCCCCAACTCTGGGGGCAAGGCCAAACGATAGGCGACGGGGCCAACACGCTCTATCACCGGATAGGGGCCCAAGAAGCGGGGGTCTAACTTTTTCTGCTTCCTCAACCGGGAGACACCATGAATGGGCTTTATTTTCAAGAACACCATTTCCCCCCACGCTAAACTCCACCGGTCGGTGACGCACATCATAGTACTTAGCCTGCCGGCTCTGCGCTTCCCGCATCCGCTCCTGGATCAGTCGTATCGTTGCCGTAGTGTCATCGATGTAAACCACTCCCAAGGCTTCCGGGTCCTATTCCTGAGCCCAAGTCAACGGGGTTCGGCAACGTCTTCCATACAATGCCTCGTACGGAGCCATCTTAATACTAGCCTGGTAGCTGTTATTGTAAGAAAATTCAACCAACGGCAACAGCTGCTCCCATGGCTCATTGTGCTCCACTATGCACAGTCGAAGAAGATCCTCCATCGTCTGGTTCGTCCTCTCCGTCTGTCCGTCTGTCTGCGGGTGGAAGGCGGTGCTGAAGGCCAACTTGGTTCCCAAATACGCCTGCACCCGCCTCCACTCCTTAGATGTGAAACGCCCGTCACGATCTGACACGATGGACTTTGGTACTCCATGGAATCATACCACTTGCTCTAGGAACATCCTGGCCAGGATATCTACTCCGTCACCCTGTCGGTTTGGAATGAACCGCACTACCTTGGTGAGTCGATCCACGACCACCCATATTGAGTCATTCCCAGCACGGGATCGAGGTAGGCCGTGGACGAAGTCCATGGAGATGTCTTCGAACTTCCACTCTGGAATCGGCAGGGGCTGTAATAGGCCTCCTGGACTGCGGCATTCGGCCTTAACCTTCTGACAGGTCTGACACCGGGCTACGAAGTCGGTGACATCTCTTTTCATTCCAGGCCAGTAGATGGTCCTGCGCAAGTCCACATACATCTTAACTATGCCAGGGTGGATCGAGTACCTGGACTGATGGGCCTCTTGCAAAATTTCTTCACGAATCCCTCCAGTAGCGGGAACAAATATGCGGTGCTTGAATTGCAGAATCCCGTCATGCAGTTTATAATCCTCTTGTGCCCCTCCTTGTAGAGATCGGATGATCGGTATCACCTCTGGGTCGATCTTTTGGGCTTCTCGTATCCGGTCCCGGATGTCGCATTGGATTTCCATCCAATACAGCTGCGAGTAGTACTCTTCCGGATCTCTTCGGGCAACCAGGGTAATCTCCATGTCTATCAGAGACTGGAACAGTTCTTTAGGGATCTGCTCCATCCAACTCCCGGCTATTGCAGGCTTGCGGCTCAAGGCGTCAGCGACTCTGTTAGCCTTCCCGGGGTGATATTGGAGAGCGAAGTCGTAATCGCATAAGAATTCCAGCCATCGGCGCTGCCGGAGGTTCAGCTCTTTCTGCGTGAAGATATACTTGAGGCTCTTGTGATCGGAGAAGATCTCACATCTTACTTCGTACAGATAATGCCTCCAGATTTTAAGGGCGAAGACGACGGCGCCCAACTCTAAATCGTGCGCCGCGTAGTTTAATTCATGCGGCTTTAATTGCCACGAAGCATAGGCCATTACCTTGCCGTGATGCATTAAGACTGCTACCAATCCCTTCAGGGAAGCATCGGTGTAGATTTGGAATCCCTCGGTCCCTGTGGGGATCGTAAGGATTGGCGCAGAAGTCAGCCGCTTCTTCAGCTCGACAAACGCTGCCTCACACTCTGGCGTCCATCGGAATGTGACGTCCTTCTTGGTGAGAGCAGTTAGGGGTAGGGCGATCTTGGAAAAACCCTCGACAAACTTCCTGTAGTATCCGGCAAGACCGAGGAAACTTCGGATATCCGCAGCCGTCCTGAGTGGTGGCCAATTTTGTACCGCCTGGACCTTGGCTTGGTCTACTGCCACTCCTTTGTTTATTGTGTGGCCCAAGAATCCAACTTCTTCTAGCCAGAATTCACATTTACTGAATTTGGCGAAGAGAGAGTGTTCCCGGAGTTTTAATAGCACCATCTGAAGGTGCCGGGTATGGTCTGTCTTGTTCTTCGAGTAGATTAGGATGTCGTCTATGAAGACGATGACAAAGTGATCCAAGAAAGGTTCGAAGACTCTATTCATCAGGTCCATGAAGGCGGAAGGCGCGTTGGTGAGCCCAAAGGGCATCACTAGGAATTCATATAGACCGTATCGGGAGCTAAAGGCAGTCTTGGGGATATCCTCCTCTCGGATTCGAAGTTGGTAATAGCCGGATCTCAGGTCCATCTTGGAAAACATGGACGCACCTTGCAACTGATCGAATAGTTCGTCGATTCTAGGGAGGGGGTAGGTATTGCGTACAGTCATCTTATTCAGCTCCCAGTAGTCGATGCATAGTCGCAGAGTCCCGTCTTTCTTCTTGATAAAAAGTACCGGGGCTCCCCAGGGTGACGAACTAGGGCGGACGAATCCAGCATCTATTAGTTCCTGTAGCTGGATCTTTAGTTCAGTCAGCTCCCTTGGGGCCATCCGGTAGGGGGCTCAAGATACTGGTCGTGCTCCGGTCACGATCTCGATCTGAAAGTCGACCTCTCGCTGTGGTGGCAATCCCGGGAGGGACTCAGGGAAAACATCCGGAAAGTCGCGGACTATCGGTACCTTGGCGAGAACCTGAGATTTGTCTTCCATCTCGAAGTAGATAAGGTATACTTCGTCCTTCTATCGTACGGATTTCACTATCTGCATAGAAGTCAAGATAATACGCGAGACAGAGGGCACACCTGTCAACGTGATGGTCTGGCCATTCGGGTTGCGTAGTCGAACTTCTCGCGTGGAACAGTTTATCTGAGCTTGGTGCTCGACCAGCCAGTCCATTCCCAAAATTATGTCGAATCCAGTTATGGCTAGGATGGTTGCGTAGATTTCGAACTCTACTTCTCCCAGCACAGCCCGGAACGAGCACTTTTCGGTAGAAGTCATATCCGACCTGTCCGGTAAACGGATTCGTATAGACAGTCCGGTCGAACGGACAACATTTCCTTTTGTTGCGATGAATTCGTGGGAGACGAAAGAATGAGTTGCTCCCGTGTCGAAAAGGGTTTTGGCAGGAAGTCCTTCTACCAACAAGATTCCTGATGACATGGAAAAAAAGTATATATATATATATATATATATATATATATATATATATATATATCTACTAATATACGAAAACTACTCTTTGGTGAAACATTGCCTGATGTCCCTATATTGCCCTTATAGTTATATTCATAATTACACAATTATATCACACTTTATATTAGTATATTATAAAGGCAATGTTTTTTTAGGTAATTACATAACTTTATAATATTAAAATACAAAAAAATAAAAACACTAGATACCCTAAACCTATTGTCTATAGCTAGGAATGACAAGAGAAAAATTAATGTTTTGGCGTTAAAATATTATTTGTTTTACAAAATAAAAATTATATTCTTGATTTATATTTTTTTACGGTCATTTTGAGTACTCATATGTATATGTTGCGGAGCGGGCGGAGCCCGCCGAGAGCGGGCGGGTACTGTCGCGCGAGGCCATAGGGGCGGGTACTGTCCACGACAAATGTCGCCGCCCACGACAAATATCGCCACCGCGACAAATGTCGTCCCCACGACAAATGTCGCACCACCAGCGAATGTCGCATCTCGGCGAATGTCGCACCCCGCCGAATGTCGCACCCCGCCGATTGTCGCACCCCCGCCGAATGCCCCCAGGGCCGAAGGCCCGTGCCTGTCACTTGTATATATATATATATATATATATATATATATATATATATATCATTCAACTTATATACATATACATATAAACATATGTAATCTACAATTTCAGGGGAAGATCGATATCTCCTATCGCCTAAGATATATACCTATGACCACGTCAGGGGCTGGTCCGTGTTGCAGGTCTAGTGCGTAGGCCTCCTGGGGAGCTGCTCGGCCCTGCTGGCCTCTCCTGCCAGCTCTGCCTCTGCGACCTCTCTGACCCTGCCCTCGTGCCGGCTGTCCACCCTGAACTGCCCCCAATCCGGGTCTCCCCGTCGCCTGAGGGAAAAAGGCCCTCATATGTCCTGGCTGATGACATAAGAAGCAATTCCCTGCGAAGGGA
Organism: Platanthera zijinensis; assembly: GCA_039513925.1. NCBI lineage: Eukaryota > Viridiplantae > Streptophyta > Magnoliopsida > Asparagales > Orchidaceae > Platanthera > Platanthera zijinensis. The sequence goes on from CM077083.1 coordinate 173,545,551, forward strand.
ACATCTCGTCGGGCTACTAGTGGGGGCTGCGGTGCTGGAGCTGGTCTTAAGTCTGGCTGTGCAGCTGGGGGTGCTGGGGGTGCTGGTGGGTGCCTATAAGACTGCCTGCGGCGTCGCTGCCTGCGCTCTCTATCCTGTCTATGGGGAGCGACTCCTCCGTATCGCCTCTGGTCTCGAGGGAGCTCTTCCTGACCTCTGCGCCGCTGAGCCACTGTTTGTTGGTCCAACTCTAAGGCTGCCGCATGGGTAGCTATGGTGTGGAAGGTGGCCTGAGAGAGCATAATCAGGGCCTGCCTCAGGTCATCTCGTAGTCCTTGATAGAACCGAGAAGCTCTATCCCTGTCGGAGGCAGCCAGGTTCCCGGCGAAGCGTGCCAGGTGTATGAACTCTCTCTCATACTCTGCCACAGTGCAATTGCCCTGTCGGATGAGCAGAAACCTCTCTTGCAGCGCGGCTCGGTCTATATCTATGATAAAGAACTCTAGTAGAGCTATTGAGAACTCTCCCCAAAGGATCGTGCTCATCGGCCGACCTCGAAAGGTAGAGCGACTAGCCGCTCTCCACCAATCCCTCGCATATCCCTCTAAGAGGGTCACCACCAAAGAGACTGCTGCCACAGCTGGGCACATCATCCCTACCAACAACTCCTCCACTCGCTCCACCCACTCCTCAACCTGAATGGCCGTCTCTGTACCCCTGAAAGGGGGAGGCCTTAGTCCTTGAAAAGTCGTCAGCAGATCAGTGGGTGCGGTCATCTCTCGTGGGGGTTGTGCAAGGGCATCACGGAAAGTCGCTAGTATAGCCGTCAGTGTTTGCCCCATATCTATCTCGGCAAACGGTACGGTCGCGGGAGCGACCGGGTCTGGTGGTGGGGTAGCTGGAACATATCCTCTAGACGAGGATCCCCCGTTACTGTCCTCCGGTATCTGGAGAAGTAACAGGAAAGAGTGTCAGTATTTTGCAAAGTAGTGGCAATTTGCAAAAATGACAGACAAAGCGGAAACAACGGTGCATGGGCATACTATCGTACAGTCTAGAATCCCTAAGCCTCTACACTAGGGTCCACCAGGCTTCCGCTGCAAGGTTCGTCCCAAACCTAAAACGAAGCGAGGGACGAAGGGATCCTGAGACTGCTCTATAAGGAAGAATCTTGATCGCTCTGATCCATTTGTAGCACCCCCCCCCCCCCCACAACCTTTTGCCCGGGTCCGGCCGAAGGGGGTACTACTGGCCCAAGACGCCCACCCAGTGCTCATAGGGGAAACGATCCACCATGTCCAAACACTAGATGGCTGCCTTGGTTGGCATGAATCATAACATTCACAACCCATCAGAATATAGCGGAAGCATTAACAGGAAACCATTGCAGATTTATATATCACATATCAAAATTACAGCGGTTCTAGGGCCGAAGCCTAAGTACTTATATAAGCCTGTGGGCTAAACATGTGCTACATATAATCCTCATAGGATCTCTCTCTACGCTGCTCGGCGGAACTCACATCTCTAAACTCTGGGGACGGCGGGGGTGCATCTGCTCGAGTAGACCTAGCTGCTGGCGTAATCTCCTGTGGTAGCGGGTCACTACGGTGCTCCACCTCCTGTGAATGGTTAATCAAATAACCGTTAGTCACAGAGCTAAGTGGAAACAAATCTCCTCCCCGGATCCACATCCTGGGGACGAGCACGCACCCACCCAATAGAAGTAAATAGCCGAAGCACGAGAGGGTTAGCACAATATTCCATATATGAACAGCTAGGAGCAAATATAAAAGAGTGCAGTATAACCGGAAAGAGCAGCAATAGTATAAAAAGGTTATAACAATGCTCTACTAGCTCATCAGCACAACATGTTCTCATATCCTGAATTCTATCGCAGGCATTCACAGCCGCGCACATACCGCAGGCCTTCACAGCCGCGCACACAAACCCTATGTCGACATAGTTTGGACCGCTTCTGTTCTAGAAGGGTAGCGAGCCCCGCGGGCCTCACCGATGTGGCCGTCGGTGACAGTGGCCAGTCCTGCCACTTCTGGGGGTGATCGTACCGCACAACCCCAGGCCCTAACGTACAACCTTATGTACTCTTGGATGTGAGCGACATCCAGCGAATCATTTTGGCCGACCAGCGGAGGAAAACCCGACGGGGAATAAAATAATGGCCGGTCACCCGTGGTACCCATCTCCCTGTCGCCTTGAGTCGTCAACCTTCCCGCACCGGTACGAACGGTCTGCGGAAGGGACTGACCCGCCACTATTCCACCGCAAGCAATTTACAAACAATCAATCAACGGCAAACATAATACACACCGGGTCTACGTCGGCCTGCCGTACTAGGCTTAAACTTCGGGCGGTGGCGTTCAGCTCTACTTTCGTCAAGGAGCGTGGGAGCGCATTATTTGGGGCTAGACCTGGAGGAATACCTCAACTTTGGTTATCCCCAACTATGGCTCAACCTTAATAACGACTGCTCGTCAGAGCAGGACCCGTGATTATAATAGTAAATTGCAATGAAGACAAGTGCGGTGATTATGCTGCTTATTTAAAGTGTTGGAAAGAAACGTGACCAGTACGAAACTGGAGTATAGCTAATTAAAAGTACTTGACCAGTACGAGACTAGAGTAGAGCTGAATTGAAAATACTTGACCAGTACGAGACTGGAGTAGAGCTGAATTAAAAGTACTTGACCAGTACGAGACTGGAGTAGAACTGAATTTAAAGTACTTGACCAGTACGAGACTGGAGTATAACTGAATTGAAAGTACTTGACCAGTACGAGACTGGAGTAGAACTGAATTGAAAGTACTTGACCAGTAAGAGACTGGTGTAGAACTGAATTGAAAGTACTTGACCAGTACGAGACTGGAGTATAACTGAATTGAAAGTACTTGACCAGTACGAGACTGGAGTAGAACTGAAAAGAATAAAGGAACAGGACCAGTGCAAGACTGGAATAATCATAAAGAAAATGGTTAGTAGTCCAATCACTCCATCCAGGAGGCTTCAGTCTCATCTCCGTTCTCATGAGAGATTTTTCAGTTCCATCTCCATCCAGGAGGCACATTCAGTTCTATTTCAGTTTTTAATAAGACTTCATTGGGTTGCACCCATTATTAAGATCCGATTAGAATCTGGTTGCGTCTTATTAATCACGGCTTAATCAGATCAGGGGCTTATCAGTAGTTGCACCCTCATTAGTTATCGAGAATAATTCGCATAGCACTACTCGTACTCTCGCTCCTGAGCGTACCCAAATCACCCGAGAGGCGAGGCGCTCGACGGTTTCACGGAATCTCGGAGCACACGGAGTTCGGTCTCTTGCCTTGGCCTCTCTCGTTGATACGACAATTTTATTATTCTTTTTAGTGAGGATAGTCGCGCGCTCCAATTTTCATTTTCGAGAAAAACGAGCGTAACAATTGCTAAGCGCGACCCTAGGCTCCAAATTTTAGGAAAAATATCAAGACTTATCACCATGACCCCAAATTTTGATACAACCCTTAATATAGCCTAAAAGGAGCCTAGTAATTTTCTTGTAATTTTTCAAAGTGTTTTGGGCCTTTAATTTGGCCAAACAAATTTTATTTAGGCTTTTAAAAATACCAAATCAACTCCAGAAATTCTCAAAATTTTTGTGGAGACTTCGCTCATAAAGGGGAATAATTTTCATGTTCAACACTTTTTCATGAGGGCTCTATTTTAGCCCCTGAAAATTAAAATCCCTTTATTATTATATTATAATATTATAATAATATAAATTATAAAATATAAAACAAAATTACTATTCACTTCCTTCTCCCCCCCCCCCCCCCCCCCGCTGTATTAAACCCGCCGCCCCTTACGGGCTTCTCCAGCCGCCGGCCGGCCACCGGCCGGCCGTGGCTCCACCACCGGCCGACTGCCCAGTGGTGGGGGCTCCCTCCGGCGGCGGTCCGGCGGCCTGCCGCCGCCGGAGCCTTTTTTTGTTTTTAAACGGGAGGGGAGGGGGTGACGGCGGCGGCGCTCCGGCCGCCGGAGCTCGCATGCGTCACGTCCAAAAGATAGGGAGGAGGGAGAGGGAAGTTTTCCACCTGAGGTTGGGGGGTTTGGCGACCTCCGGCGAGTTCCGCCATTAATGGCGGTGGAAGGTGGCGGGGGAGGGGGAGGAGCTCCTCTTGGATTTTTTTTCCGGCCACCAGAGCTCCGGCAGAGGGGGAAGAAGGGGGAGGGGATGCTCTTGAGAGCTGTGAGGGAAGGAGAGGGGGTGGGCTAGCTTTTATAGGGAGGGGGAGGGGGAGCTCCCTCCCTTTGGGTGGTGTGGGACTAATCCCTCCTTAGGGAGGGATTAATCCCACCCTCCAGCTGTCCTTGGACAGCTGGAGGTCTCTCATTTTCCCCCATGTGGGGAAAATGAATGAGGCCATTAAATGGGCTTGGGCCTTCAGGGAAGAGAGGGGAAAAAGAGGAGAAGAGGGGTGGGGTGGGCCTCCACTTATCCTAGGCTTCATTGCTGGTTGGGGGCCCAAGGAGAGTGAGGGGGCATGAGTCATCCTCCCTTGGAGAGGAGGTGGGCCCCTCATTTGGAGAAAAAAAATCAAAAAAGTGGATTTTTAGGAGGGTTTGACCAAGTCAACCCTAGGGTGGGTCCCCCTTGCTAGTCAAAGTCAATGTGGGTCCAAGTCATCGGGGTCGGGTCAAGGTTCGAGTGTCGTGTCATAATTGGTGTGTGCACGCTTTTCGGTGCACGATTATGCTTGATTTGACCACGAGTTGACCAATTGTCGTCGAAATTAACCGGAACGACTTCTGTTGACTTCGTATTGACCAAACGAGTCCAACGCCACTGACCGGGGTCGAATCGGAGTTCGTTTGGCGAAAGTCTGATATTTGCGCGTCGCAGCGTGCTAAAATGGTCAAAACGCTCATAATCATCGTTAGGCTTCGAATCACGACGCAACGAGTTTCGATGCGTTCGTATTAACTTTACAAAGTCATAGGAATTGACAGAACTCAAATCGGAGTTCTCTATGTCAATATCCAATAATCTCATTTTCGCGTCGTTCTGCGAGGAATAGCCAAATCCACTCTATGACCTATAGGTTCAATTGAACGAGTTCCGATGTGCTCGTATTGACTATACGAGGCCACAGGAACTGACGGAACTCAATTCGGAGTCCTCTAGCTCTATTTCCTACCTTGGGCTACCCCTCACTGGGTCATGGGTAGGGTCCGGGCCACTTTTATTGGGCCCACTAGGGTTCAGGTGGCCCAATAAAAATCGGGATGTTACACTCCCGCAGAGAAGGATGTCAAGTTCCTGAAGCCTTGTGATGCTTTCACGCCAGCATTCGCGAAAGCGAATTCCAATGCCTTCTCCCGAGCTCACAAAAGCGTTCAAGTGAGCGTTGTGCACGTTAGAGAGGGAGCAGAGCGAATTCCAACGGAAAATGATCTAAGTCTCATGTTCTCGTCGAAAAACCTTAGAGCTCTCTAGTCTCTGAAGTTGCTTGTCTTCACATGAAGTCCTGGGGGGCTTTTTATAGTTTTCTGTATGGACATGCTGGTAATTGCTCCCGGGCATATTTTGAGGTGGCGAATGACGTCGCTCTGCTTCGGTCACATGAATCGTACCTAAGAATCCGTGCTTGCAGAAAATGGACGATCAGATTTTCACACACGATAGATCACCGGTCGCACGCTAGGCAATGAATCCATGAAAAACTTCAAAATATTTGCCCATCATTTACATCAAGAATACTACTGACCGTGATTTCGACATGCTGGGAATTTTTAGAGAAACTCATTTAAAAGATACATAAAAATTTAATGTGTGTATATACATATAATATATATAAATGTAATGTAACATATAATATATAACTGTAATATAATATAAATGTAACATAAAAAGTATAATAAGTGCAAAGCATCCAATATAAACATAACATATACAATATAAAAGTGTTGGAGATCTCGAGTCTGATCGTAAGCAAGGTTGTTGAACCCTAGTGCGGTTGAAAAATTGAAAGGAAAAGGGAAAAACCCTAGTGCGGCCATGGGCAAAGGTGTCGAACCACGTTGTTGCGGGTCGCCGGTTTTTCCCCGGACCGCCTTAGTTCGGAGTCGGACCGGGCGCGCAAACAGTCAAAGTAAACCTCGACAAATGACAAGGGATGCTTTTGACATGGAAAACCCAGAAAGGGTGAAAAAACACGTGACCGGATCTGTGTCGAGCCAAAATCCACTAGCTTCATGGAGTTTTACATAAGTTGATTTGACCTCGAAGGACGACAGACCGCTACTCCGTTAAGTGTGTAAAGTACAAAAATTGGGGAAAAATGACTAAGTCCTTGGAGCCTCGATGGAAGCGCTCCGACTTTGGAATGTTGTTGAACTCACGGAAACTTGGTGGGAGCGTTCCGGCTAGGAATTCTCTAAGTCCACTGAGCTGTTGAAGGGAGCGCTCTAGTTGAAACGGAGCCTTGGTGGGAGCGCTCTCGCGGAGGCGATTGACGTGACTTTGAGCTCCTTGAAATATTAGCGTAAGGAGAGAAGCAGAGAGAATTTCTGAGCGAAGAATCGGCCAAAGTCCATGATTTCGCCGGAAAACCGCAGAGCTCTCTATTGCCCCTGAAGTTGCTTGTCCAAAAAATAAAGGCCTAGGAGCCTATTTATAGTATTTTGGAGGGTCATGGTTGTAATTGCGTTAAGTAGTATTTTGTGTTGGCGAATGATGTTGCTTTATTTCAATCACCTGGATCTCCAAATTTAGTGAAATGATGGGAGCGTCCCCGGGCGGTTTGGGTGTCCCAGGCAAGGTGCCCGGAGGCGGCAGCGGCCGGAGGCGGTCAAAGACCGCGGAGGCGGCTGGAGGCGGTCGAAGACCGCGGAGGCGGCCAGAGACGACGGAGGCAGCCGGAGAAGCAGGGATCGCCGACAATTTTCGTTGGCGCGCCGGCACAAACGCGCGGGATGCGGCCATGCAGCCGCGCGGGATGCAGGCATACAGCGTCGTGGGGCGCGGCCCCGCGACCCCATGGCCGCGCGGGCTGGTCGTGTGCTGCCGCACGGGATACGGGGTGCGAACGCACGGGGGAGCAAGCCCGCGGCCACCCGGAGCCACGGCCGTGCGGGGTGCGGCCGCGTGGAGTGCGGCCGCCCTGGGCCGCGGCCCTGCGGGGACGCGGGTTGTCCACATGCAGCCATGCGGGTTGGCCGCACGCAGGCCACACACGCCTGTTCGTAAGCCGCACGTGTGTACTGGCCACACGCGCCTGTTCGTAGGCCGCACGCACCTACGCAACCCTGCCGTACGCGTGCGAGTTCGGCTTCCTCCCCGGGGGCTTCTGGGGATTACAACTTTGATGCGTGTAACTGGTTCGGCTCACTCGTACTCGATTTGGGTCTTGCCTGCTTGACATTGAAATATCAGGAGGGTCGTATCAAATGCCCCTAAATTTTCGTGATTCATGGCCCGCAAAGCGATGAGCGCGGAAATTTTCAAACTTAATCATTCTGCCTTGGGACCATGGACTTAAGATCATTTCGGTACACGTGGCTTTTGTTTGCAACATGAGGTATCCCCTTGGTTGGGCCTTGATGTGAGGGCTCATGCTTTGGAACCACTCATGTCGGCTTTACGCGCTAAAGGTGAAAGTCTTTAATTTCAAGGTAGCCAGCAACCTAGGGGGAGAATAGGTATGCTTAGGTCTTTTGAGAGTCTTTTAAATCACTAGATTATTTCTGTAAGCTTTCAGCTTCTAGTGATCTAGAGCTTGTCCTTAGCACATGTAATTAAGAAAATAAAAGCAAACACAGAAAAGCACACAAGTATTTTATAGTGATTCCCCAAAATTATGGGTACATCCACTCTCCTCCCACCTTGCTAACTTCATGTTAGTCAAGTCACTTCTCCAAACAAATGCTCTAAGGAGCTTACACCTCCGATCCCTCAGGATCTCTCAGTCTCCTCAAAGACTTACACCTCAACCACAAAGGCCTACACTCAGTGATACAAGTATCACCTACCTAAGGCACTTAAGCCCTACCACTCAGGCTATGGAGGATAGCCCTACCTCAAAGCAAGCTTGCTCCTACAACTCAGAGAGATACACTCTCCTACAGTTCATGCAAAACTGCCCTACTTCTCAGTGAGTAACACTCACCAACCTCAGAGAGATATACCTCCTACAACTCAGGCAAATTTGCCCTACCTCATACCCAAAAGTCCTACAGCTTAGATCCAGAAGAATCCTACAAAGATAAATAGTTTAATTTACTTTGACACCGAGAAATTTCTCTGTGTCAACCACTTGAGCCGAAAACTTTCTAATCCAACTCTCCTCACAGCAGGGAAAGAATTTGCTGGAGTGACTCAGAAGAAAACTTCTGAACTTACTGCTGAAGGCTAAAGATCTTTTGATCTTGAGTCTTCAAACAGACAACTGAACCTGTCAAAAGATGAAGGTTCTTCTTTCTTCAGAACAGATTCTGAATCTGCTGTGGCAGTTGGAGACTTGCACAGCTAACTGAACTTTTCTTGCTGGAGAGCTTCAAGTTTTTCACTTTCAGCAATGGTGAGGAAGATGAAGATGGTTGTTCTCCTTTTTTGAATAAAGCATGCCCTAAAAGTTATCTTTATCCTAGCCCTATCTCTTCCTTTTGTAGTTCGCCGATCAACGGCTCTTAGAGATTGGTAGGCCCCACCTGCAGCTTCCAGTTGCGCCTTGCTTTAATGAAAGAAGACGTACAGTAGCTTCACGGCAAGTTTTGTCGTGTAGTATAGCTTCCCCGTGTCTGATTTGACCTTAGTTGACTTTGTCGATTTTGCTGACTTCAGCACCTGTTGACTTAGCCAAAATCGAGCATCAGAGAATAGGCGTTGAGTGAGTAAGCATCACTCAACGCCAAAACACTTAGACAGATTCACTGTCTCTTGGCATTGAGTGAGTCACCTTCACTCAACGTCAAACTACTTAGAATATTAAGTCTGATTCTAAGCGTTGAGTGATTCAGCTCCACTCAACGCCAATCTTGTTATATCAGCTTTCAGTTTTTTGGCGTTGAGTGAGTAAGCATCACTCAACGACAAACCCCTTAGACAAAATTCTTTCTACACTAGGCGTTGACAGCGTTGAGTCAGTAACCTCCACTCAACGTATTTTTCCTTAACCAAATTTCTACTTATTCAGCAACATAAGCATTGAGAGCGTTGAGTGAACACGCCTCACTCAACGCTTTCTGCCTTAGCCAATTTTTGTATTTAGTAGCATGGCGTTGAGTGAGTTGACTTCACTCAATGCCTGTGTACTTTGCACCAATTTAGCTCATTCCAACTTCAGGCTTTTACTACTTTAGCCTATCTCATAGTCTTTTGTTATATGGCATTGAGTGAGTTGACTTCACTCAACGCCTATGGACTTTGCCATTTTCTCAGCTTGTCACTGCCTTGGCTTTGACTGTATAGGCTTCACTCAGCGATATAAGCCATCTGGCATTGAGTGACTGATCTTCACTCAACGCCTGTGGACTTCAACAGTTTTCTGTCATCCCACACCTTAGGTAAGTGTTTACCTGACATAGCCACTTAGGCTACCTGACCTATCATAGTCATCTACAAACATATGTATATCATTGATAATATTGACTTCACTTAAATCCAAGATATTGTGGGCAATGGACCTAACAATCTCCCCCTATTTGAGGAAGTCAAAAACTCTTAAGCAAAGACAATGACATACATGGAACCATACAACACAAGGAAAAAACTAAATAATTGAGAAGTGATTTATAGTTACCACACTTCCCTGTTTGTAGAATACATTCATACATCTGCTTCCCCTGAATTGTTATTGTCTTGCTTATCTGATCATCTGATCATCTGATCATCTTATCCTCTCCCCCTTTTGACTGCAATAAATAGAAGGAAGGATGCACCTGATAAACTGATCATCTTATCACCTACTCCCCCTCAATTAGGCAACATTGCTCGACTTGCTCCCCCTCAATTTGAGAATCTTTATTTCTTTAAAGGACCATCCTATCTATATAAAGCCACATAGTTTGCAACTAGAGGTGAAGAGCAACGGAAGCTATACTAAGTTTAACATACCCAACTCAAATTTGAAGGTGTTAAATTTGGCTTCATCTAGTTGCTTAGTGAAGATGTCAGCCACTTGTTTGTCTGTTGGGACAAACTCAAGGGTGATGTCTTCACATTCCACATGCTCCCTAATAAAATGATATCTAATCTCTATATGTTTAGTCCTGCTATGGGAGACAGGATTCCTAGCAATAGAGATTGCACTAGTAGAATCATAGAATAAAGGAGTTCTACTTATCTGGAGGTTGTAGTCTTGAAGCTGGTGCTGGATCCACAACAATTGAGCACAACAGCTTCCTGCTGAGATGTACTCTGACTCTACATTTGATATTGCCATACTGGTATGTTTCTTGCTACTCCAAGATACCAGTCTCCCTCCCAAGAACTGACAGGTGTCAGATATGCTCTTCCTATCCACTTTGCAGCCTGCAAAATCTGCATCTAAATAGCCAGTTAGTTCAAACTCCCCATTCCTAGGGTACCAAAGGCTAAGATCTGGAGTGCCCTTAAGATACCTCAAGATTCTTTTAGCTGCATAGTAGTGAGATTCTTTAGGGCAAGCCCGATACCTAGCACAAACACATGTAACATACATGATGTCTGGCCTACTTGCAGTCAAATATAGAAGGGTGTCAATTATCCCTCTATACAAAGTTTCATCAACAGGTTTCCCTGCTTCATCTTTGCCTACAGACATACTTGACCCCATATGAGTTCTCATGGTGGAGGAATTCTCTATGCCAAATTTCTTGATTAACTCCCTAGTGAACTTAGACTGGGATATGGACAAGTCATCATCAATCTATCTTACTTGGCCCAAGAAGCACTTAAGTTCACCCATACTGATCTTCTCAAACTTCCCCTGTATGAGTTTAGCAAATTTTTTGCAGAGGTTATCGTCAATAGATCCAAAGATGATGTCATCTACATAGATCTGGACTAGGATGATCTTACCCTTAGATTCCCTTATGAATAGATTTTTGTCTATTTTCCCCCTTGAGAATTTGTTCTCAAAGAGGAAACTATACAATGTCTCATACCATGCTCTGGGGGCTTACTTCAGCCCATATAGAGCTTTCCTAAGTCTATAAACAAAATCAGGTGAGTTAGGAACTACAAAACCTGGAGGTTTCTCAACGTAGACTTCTTCTTTTAAGTCACCATTTAGGAAGGCTGACTTCACATACATTTGGTAGACCTTGAATCCCTTGTGTGCTGCATATGCAAGGAATAACCTGATGGCCTCCAATCTTGCTACAGGGGCAAAGGTTTGATCAAAATCAATCCCTTCTTCTTGCATGTACCACTTAACTACTAGTCTGACCTTATTCTTAATTATAATGTCATTTTCATCAAGCTTGTTTCTGTAGATCCACTTGACTCCAATAACATTATGACCATGAGGTCTAGGAACCAGCTTCCAGACCCTGCACCTCTTATATTGGTTCAGTTCCTCCTGCATAGCTCCAATCCAATGATGTTCTATGTTGTCATCTTCAAACTTCTTGGGCTCCACTTGAGATATAAAGCTTGAATACAATGCTGTATTCTGACTTTTGCTCCTTGTCATTACTCCATGACTTGCCTCACCAATGATCTAGTGTGCTGGATGATCTCTCATATGTCTGACTATAGGTGGCAGTCTTCTTTCATCAATAGGGGCATCTTCTTGTTGATCTTCATCCTCTCCTAGTGTGCCAGGAAGATCATCTGTAGTATCCATATCATCTTGGATGACTGGTGATGATTCCTTGATGGTCAGCTTCTCCATCATTTGTTTTGTACTTGTAGTACTATAAAAGGAACTAGGCAGTCCATTATAAATAATGGTAGACTCATCAAAGACTACATGAACTGATTTTTCTACAACTTGACTTTTCAAGTTGTAGATCCTATAGGCTTTTCTATGATTGTTGTACCCAACAAATATTCCATCATAGGATTTGACGGCAAACTTAGTCATATAGGACTTATCATTGTGAAGCACAAAACATTTACTACCAAAGATTCTGAGATAGCCCAGATTTGGTTTCCTGCCCTTCAAGATCTCATAGGGAGTCTTCTTGTGACCTTTGGTGATAGAGGCTCTATTGAGGACATGACATGTAGTATTTACTACCTCAGCCCAGAAATATTCTATGAGAGATGTGTCACTCAACAGTGTTCTACCAGCCTCTATGAGAGTCCTATTTTTCCTCTCAAATATCTCATTTTGTTGGGGTGCTCTAGGAGAAGAGAATTCTTGATGAATCACATGCTCTTTGCAGAACTTTGTCACGATATCAGACTGGAATTCTATCTCATGGTCACTTCTGATTTTGACCACATAACAGCCAAGCTCATTCTGAATTTGCTTGACAAACCTCATAAAAACATCAAGGGTTTCATCCTTTTTCTTAAGAAAGAACACCCAAGTAAACTTGGAATAGTCATCAACTACCACAAGGGTGTAGACTTTTCAACCAAGACTGTGAATTGGCATTGGACCAAATAGGTCCAAGTGCAAGAGGTATAAGCACTTCATAGAGTCTTTGGTCCCAATACCCTTGAAGGAGACTTTTGTCTGCTTACTCTTTTGGCAAGCAGAACAAATGCCCTCCTTAGAGCACTTAACATTGGGGTCATTCCTAACTAGCTCTTGACTGAAAAGCTTGTCAATAATCTTGTAATTCAAATGGGTTAGTCTCTTGTGCCACTGGACATAGTAGGAGACTTTCTCATTTGCCACCAAATAGATAGGAGAATCTGTGTCTAGACATAGAAAGTTCAAGCAATAAATATTTCCACTCCTAGTTTCTATCAAGATGACCTCTTGGGCACTTGACCTCCTAATTAGGCACTCATCCTTGTGGAAGACAATTATATAGCCAAGAACAAAAAGTTGACTTATGCTTATAAGGTTGTGTTGCAACCCTTCAACATAAGCCACCTTTGTGATGGTGACTATGTCATTGTTGATCTTACCATACCCTCTAGTTACACCTCTATCTGAACCTCCAAAGATGACTTTGGGTCCATCTTTTACTGGAGTAAACTCCTTCAAGTTGCTCCTTGTTCTAGGCATGTGCTTGGAATAGCCACTATCAGAGTACCATATAAGGGTATGACACCTTGAACTATCCTGCAATATACAAATTACTTAACCTTAGGACCCCAATATTTATTGGGTCCTAGGTGCATGTTAGTGATCGCGCAGAACTATATCCGCAAACGACAACGGCAAGTGTACCGTATCGGAAGTGGTATAGGTTTATAAAAACCAAGGTCGTATTAGACTCGGGGTGATCGAGTAATCCTACTTTGAAAGATCGTTATTATCTTATCAATAGAAATTTGAGTTGGGGTTACGAAAAGTAAAAACTAGAAATATTGACGAACTTAATTTGATGGGTTAAAGGTAGTGCCCGATCTTTGAATCACCTTGGACATAGAAAAATTATGGAATGAAAATGGAAACGTAATTCTCTTGTTGAAGAGGCTTTGACCGTGAAGGTTCCCGAAGCATGAACGCTCCTCTCTCGAGGATTAGGTTCAACTAAGCATAGGTGTATCGACCGAACTTTCATTCTCAAATCGCATCGCCTAAGACTTGCTTTAGGTTGTGAACCTCGCTATTGGATTTTACTCCAATCCGAAAGAGTTACGTCGTCCTCTCTCGAGGGTTGCGTTCTACTCTTTTTACCAATGAGTGATCGATTCGCCTTATATTCTCGGCCAACTAAAGAGCGAAAACTATTTTGAAAACTATATAAAATATATAGCCTCAATGAATTGATCAACGGTAATTCTTAAGCGTTCAATAAATTGAAAAAACAAAACTAAAATCATAGCGAAAATTATCTCATCTTTGGATCATCGCGATCGAGCATTATAAAAATTAGTTGCTCATGATGATGAGTGGATCATTATTATAAAAATACGACATCAAGAAAAGAAGAACGAAGGTGATGCGAGTTAAGAATCTGTACGACTACAAGAGATGAAATTTGAAATAGGAATAATAAAATTTTATTGCTAAACTAGAAAGAAATTACGAAAAACAAGCTTACGAGAATACAGGAAATAAAAGTGCAATAATACAAGTTGATGAAAGTCAAAATAAGACGTACACGATTCAATTAGAGCGGTTAAAAAATGAAAACGAAAAAAAAAACACAACTAGCCCAAAACCGATTCCTCAAATTTCTTGGGATTCAACTTAAGTGAAATATTCCCCTCTAATCTCTTTCCCCCCTGACCTGTCTCATTAACCTCAAATATATAGCATAAATATTTGAATTTAGGAGGAGTTGGCGGGAGTCATGCTGGAGCATTGAAGATGGCGCTTTCATCTGGCAAAACGGCAGGAGCAGCGGGAGGTCCAATCAGCGGGATTTTTTGGACGCGGATCGGTGAGCTGGAGGCTAATTTGGAGGAGATGGATGATGTGGCGTTTGCTGGAAGTCGGGCTGACGTGGCTGCATGGAGGAGGGTCGGGCTCGAGCTGCTTGTGGTGGTGGAGCTGCTGCTAGGAAGAGGTCGGCTGGCTGATGCTTCGAGAGCCTGCATGGAGGAGGTTGTGCGCGGTGGTGGCGCTGGATGGTTGGCCAAGCAGCTGAGGATCCAAGCTGTTGTGACGCTGGATTGGCCGAGTATGGTGGTGGCCGGAGTTTGGAGTTGAGCTGGCTGAGCTTGGCTGGAGTTGTTGCATGGAGGAGCTTGCTGGTGCCGAGATGAGGTGGCTCTGCTTGCCGGAGCTTTGCATGGAGGAGGGGGATGCTCGGGCTGCTGTATATGGGAGGAGTTGGCCGGAGCATGCATGTGCAGCTGTAAGTGGAGGGTACGTGTTTACATATATATATATATATATATATATTTATATAAGATGGCGTGCCGAACTACCTGCTGGCGCCAAGGAGGTTAACTGGACACGACGGTGGCGTTGAGGAAGTTAGCCGAGTGTGGCGGTGGCGTTGAGGAAGTTAGCCGAGCGCGGCGGTGGCGTTGAGTCCTACTATATATATATATATATATATATATATATATATATATATATATATATATATATATATATATATATATATATATATATATATATATATATATATATATATATATATAATGCATGGTGATTTGCTTGGGTGGCCGGATGGGCTCGGGTTGCATGCATGGAGGGTGGCGAAATCATCATGTGATGGTGATCGACGGGGCTCCAATCTGACGAACTTGACTTGTACTCGTGACAGCGGGGCGTGTCATAGAAACCCTCTCCATGCTTGCCATAATCCTGCAAAATACAGATATATATAAGTTTCGGAAATAAAATATTATTTATACGAAAATTTATAAAAACAACGAGCGAATGCAATAATTTATTAAAATATCTAATGTGATATTAGCTTAAAACGATGACAATGTTACTAGTCATCAGTTAGCATGAAACTGAACATGTCCACCAGCAGAATTTCTGACTGGTGGACAGACCATAGCTCTTGCCACATTGGGATTGGGCTAGTAGTCAATGGCAAAGTGAAGGCCCTGCAGCTTGATGAGCTGCAACCTTGATAGGAGGAAGATGTGCTTCAGCCTTTTTCTGATTTCTTTCAGCCAGAATTTGACTAAAGGTAAGTCTTATAGCTGGCTTATTTGGTCTACCCTGAGTGCCAGCAGCAACTAGCTTCTTTTCAGAAAGCATGTTTCTAATGGATTCAGATATGTCCAGATCAGCCTGATTCTTAGACTTGCCCTTAGTCAGAACCTTTGCTGTCAGATTCTGAGTCTTGGCTGCAGCAACATTCTTGAGAGTTAGTGCAGAAGCACCAAAGACAAATGGTCCAGATTGGGTCATTTGAAATTTCTCATTAGCAGCCTTGACTGCACACACCCTGCCAAAACTTTCATCATGACAGTGAACATCTTTGTTCACTCCAGATGAACAACCCCTCTCCTAATGACCATAAGAACTTTCTTGGGCATACCTGTTAAAAGGTATCAAAACTTTTCTGAAAAGAATGGGAGGCTTAGAAGCAATTGGCTGAAGTGGAACTGGAGCTTTACCCTTCCTTTTGAAAGGAGCAACTATTGTGCTTCCCTTGAATCCCAACCCCCTCTTGCCCTTTTGAGAGGAGAAGGATTCAATCAAGGGGAGGACAGTACTTGGCTTAGAATAGCTAGCCACTAATCTTTTCTCCTTCTCAAGCTTATCTTTAAGCTCCCTGATGAGATAGTTCTTGTGCTTGATGGAGGATACCTGAATGTCCAAGAGGGACTTCAGTTGGCTAATTTCCCTAGCTTTTTGGTCCAGCAGATTTGTTGTTATAGTCTACTGGGCAACTGCAAGCTTAAGAGATAAGATCTCTTTAGCTTGCTTCTTAGACAACTTCTTGACCTTCTTGAAGGCATTCAGAAGTTCTCCATACTTGTCAATCAGTTGATTGATATCTCCTTCAGATCTAGAATCTTATTCACCACGGGGTGAAGTGGCTTCTGAGCAAGGACTAGTCTCAAACCCAAACAGATAAGCAGAGTTAGGTGATAGATGTACCTTGCTCTGACCAGGCTGATCCTGGTTGCCTTCCTCATCTGACAGTGTTAAAGGGGCTCTGATTCTAATCCTCCCTAGAGGATTGACTTCTCCTGCTGTAATAACATCATCTATAATAGTAGCAGCAACTAGCCCAATATAAGCTTCCTCTTCTTCAGACTCAGAAGATGATGAGTCTGTCCAACTCTTTTCCTTCTTGGCCATGAAGGACTTTTCCTTCTTTCCTTTGTGTTGGTGTTGACTTCTTCTCCTCAGTATCCTTCCTATTCTCTGGGCAGTCAGCTATCACATGCCCATGCTTGCTGCAATAGTAGCAAATAACTTTAGAGGAGTTATATTTATTATGGTTAGAACCATACCTATTAGTCTTGGACTGGTTCTTTCTGTGATGGGTGGAATTGGAAGGCCTTTTCTTCTAATACTTCTTCTTCATTAACCTCTGGAGTTGTCTGGAAAAGGCTGCAAAATCTTCATCAGACATGTTATTGTGTGATGCCTCTGAGTCAGAGCTGTCTGACTCAGCTGGTCTCCTTGGTGTAGAAGGAATCCTTTCCTTGCCTTTCCTTAAGCTTTCAGCTTTGAAGGCCAAGGACTTTTCTTTGGCTAGTGATTTGTTAGAGGCATCCTCCTCCTTCCTAGCAGCCAGCTGCATCTCATAGGAGAGCAGCTTCCCAAACAATATTTGGTGAGGAGTGTCAGCAAGTTTGGTCATCTCTCTTATGACATATATCTTAGTATCTCAGACTCTAGTAAGAGATCTGAGAAACTTGTCATTAATTTCATAATTATTGAAGACCCTTCTATAGGTCTTTAACTTATTTATGATCCTGAAGAATCTTTCATAACAGGTATTTATGTTCTCCTTCAGGATTTGCCTGAAAGCCTCATACTCTTGGTTGAGCAGAGACTTCCTATCATCTTTTACCTCATCAGTACCCTCCATGTAGACCACAAGGGTGTCCCACATCTCCTTGGAGGTCTGCCAGTGAATCAAGTTCAGGAAGGTTGAGTCATCTACAACACTGGCTATGATGTTCTGTGCTCTCTTGTCTAGGCCAGCCAGTATGACCTCATCTTTGGTCATTTCAGAGAGTGTCTTGGTGTATGGATGTTGGCATCCAGAGCAGAGACCTTCATGGGAATGACAGGTCCCTCCCTAATAGTTGCAAAAATTCTTGGATCATAGGCTTCCATGAATAGCCTCACCCTCTCCTTCCATATACCAAACTGCTCCTTTCTACAGATGGGAAGTTTCATTGAACTCAGCTCTCTCTGGCTCTCTCCTGAGCCCATGACCACTTAGCAGCAGCTACCTTGGAGGATTACTCAGATTGTTAAATCGTTTTTTAGGAACCTCCCTCTGATACCACTTGAAGTCTTTAATTTCAAGGTAGCTAACAACCTAGGGGGGTGAATAGGTCTGATTAAGTCTTTTGAGAGTTTTTTTAAATCACTTGATTGTTTCTTTAAGCTTTCAGCTTCTAGTGATCTAGAGCTTATCCTTAGCATCTGTATTAAGAAAATAAAAAACAAACACAGGAAAGGACACAAGTATTTTATAGTGGTTCCCCAAAATTATGGGTACATCCACTCTCTTCCCACCTTGCTAACTTCCTGTTAGTTAATGTAATTCTCCAAACCAATGCTCCAAGGAGCTTATACCTCAGATCCCTCAGGATCTCTCAGTCTTCTCCAAGACTTACACCTCAACCACAAAGGCCTACACTCAGTGATACAAGTATCACCTACCTCAGGCACTAAAGCCCTACCACTCAGGCTATGGAGGATAACCCTAACTCAGAACAAGCTTGCTCCTACAACTCAGAGAGATACACTCTCCTATAGTTCAGACAAAACTGCCCTACTTCTTAGTGAGTAACACTCACCTATCTCAGAGAGATACACTCTCCTACAGCTCAGGAAAATTTGCCCTACCTCTGACCCAAAGGTCCTACAGCTCAGATCCAGAAGGATCCTACAAAGAGAAATAGTTTAATTTACTTGGACACAGAGAAATTTCTCTGTGTTAACCACTTGAGCAGAAAACTTTCTGCTCCAACTCTCCTCACAGCAGGGAAAGGATTTGCTAGAGGAACTCAGAAGAAAACTTCTGAACTTATTGTTGAAGGCTAAAGATCTTTTGATCTCGAGTCTTCAAACAGCCCACTGAACCTACCAAAAGATGATTGTTCTTCTTTCTTTAGAACAGATTCTGAATCTGCTGTTGCAGTTGGAGACTTACACAGCTAACTAAACTTTTCTTGCTGGATAGCTTCAAGCTTTTCACTTTGAGCAATGGCGCGGAAGATGAAGATGGTTGCTCTCCTTTTTTGAATAAAGCATGCCCTAAAAGTTATCTTTATCCTGGCCCTATCTCTTCCTTTTATAGTTCGCCGATCAACGGCTCTTAGAGATCGGTGGGCCTCACCTGCAGCTTCTAGCTGCGCCTTGCTTTAACGGAAGAAGACGTACAGTAGCTTCACGACAAGTTTTGTTGTGTAGTGTAGCTTCCCCGTGTCTTATTTGACCTTAGTTGACTTTGTCGATTTTGCTGATGTCAACACCTGTGGACTTTGCCAAAATCGAGCATCAGAGAATATGCGTTGAGTGAGTAAGCATCACTCAACTCCAAAACACTTAAACAGATTCACTGTCTCTTGGCGTTGATTGAGTCACCTTCACTCAACGCCAAACTACTTAGAATATTAAATCTTATTCTAGGCGTTGAGTGATTCAGCTCCACTCAACTCCAATCTTGCAATATCAGCTTTCAGCTGTTTTGCGTTGAGTGAGTAAGCATCACTCAACGCCAAACCCCTTAAATAAAATTCTATCTACACTAGAAGTTGACAGCGTTGAGTCAGTAACCTCCACTCAACGCATTTTGCCTTAACCAAATTTCTGCTTATTCAGTAACATAAGCGTTGAGAGCGCTGAGTGAACACGCCTCACTTAACGCTTTATACCTTAGCCAATTTTCTGTATTTAGTAGCATAGCATTGAGTGAGTTGACTTCACTCAATGCCTATGGACTTAGCCCCAATTTAGCTCATTCCAACTTCAGGCTTTTACTACTTTAGCCTATCTCACAGCTTTTTGATGTATGACGTTGACTGAGTTGACTTCACTCAATGCTTGTAGACTTGACCATTTTCTCAGCTTGCTACTGCCTTGGCTTTGAATGTATAGGCTTCACTCAGTGCTATAAGCCATCTGGCGTTGAGTGACTGTTCTTCACTCAATTCCTATGGACTTAGACAATTTTCTGTCATCCCACACCTTAGGTAAGTGTTTACCTGACATAGCCACTTAGGCTACCTGACCTATCATAGTCATCTACAGACATGTGTATATCATTGATAATATTGACTTCACTCAAATCCAGGACATTGTGGGCAATGAACCCAACATAAGGCTCTGCGGGTAATGCCTGGGTGGAAATTCCTATGGTAGACCATTCGTGCATGGCTCCTGCAGTATATCGTAAGAACGCCCCTTTCTTCAAACTTTGTGTGTTGTGTTGGTGCAGAGGCGTGTGACTTTTCACTTTCCCTTTTGTTCAAATATGCTAGTACGCTGTCGTGCGCTTACTTGTATGGTTATCGTAGAATATTAGCGCTGGCGGCGAATCCCTGGGAGTGACGTGGAGGAGTGTGTTGCCCACTTGTCACAGAGGGTCCTGCAGATTTGTTGTCACTTGGAGACGCAGGAAGGCATGATGCTGATTTCCGTATTGCAGCTTAGAATGATTCGACACTAGTTCTTGTTAGGAATTAAGACAGAGTTTCTGTGAGCGGAGGCTATTGACTGTATTTTCGGTTCGGGATGTCGCAATGGTGCAAGCTTGCATGCCTGTAAAGTGTAGGGATCCCTGTGGGTCTTGGAGTTTTTTGCGCTCTTACGTCCTCACATGTTGTTATTGGCGATTTATCATCGGGCATTAGTGGAGAAAGCTTCCCGCTTGCGCACGACGAGGGAGGGCACTTGCCCCCTTGTCTAGGCAGTGCAGATGGATTTGGAAGTTCTTTTGTTTAGGAAGACGGTGCTGGACCTTAGTCCGTGTGTGCTTTACAAGTAGAGTTGGCAAAGGACCTTTGTTCATGTGTGCTTTGCGAGACTCTGATAGAGAAACCCTGTTTGCCTTTGTTTGAGGGGGAACAAAGTCCGCTCGTAGAGTATTGGTGATATACCTTTGTTCGATCGCATTTTGGGAGAACCGGGGTTCATCCAAGTGGAGGTGGCCAAGGATCTTTGTTCGTTTGTGCCTTATGAGGACCGGGGTCCATCTGGGTGGAAGTGGCGAAGAACCTTTATTCATTTGTGCCTTAGGAGGACCAGGGTATATCTGAGTGGAGGTGTCGAAGAACCTTTGTTCATTCGCATCTTAAGAGGACCAGGGTCCGTCCGGGTGGAGGTGGCAAAGAACCTTTATTTATTCATGCTTTAGAAGAACTAGGGTCCTTCCGAGTGAAGGTGGCAAAGAACCTTTGTTTGTTTGTTCCTCAGGAGACCCGGGGTCTGTCCAGGTGGAGGTGGCGAAGAACATTTGTTCGTTCGTGCCTTAGGAGACCAGTATTTGTTCAGGTGGAGGTGGTGAAGAACCTTTATTCGTTCACACCTTAGGAGGACTGGGGTCCGTCTGGGTGGAGGTGGCAAAGAACCTTTATTCGTTCGCACCTCAGGAGGATCGAGGTCCGTCCGTGTGAAGGTGGCGAGGAATATTTGTCTGTTCGCTCCTCAGGAGAACCAGGGTTCGTCCAAGTGAAGTTGCAGATGGACCTTTATCCACCTCATCTAGAAGGTGCAGACAGATCTTTGTCCTTCTCGTCTAAGGTGCATAATAGTTTTCACTGATCACGCATGAAGTGCAGGAAGGCTTTCACCAATCTCGCATGGGAGTTGCAGAAAGACTTTTGTCTATCTTGCCTGAGCTTATCAGTGGACATTGCGAGATCAGAACTGGTTTCATTGATATTGAAAAGATATGATAACGAAGCGTCTTGGTTGTATGACTTATTACAGATTATTGGTAGAAGAGTCGCAGGTTTTGCGTGTTCCAAGTTCGGGGAGCATTTTCCTGTCTGGAGATTTTAAATTATAAGTCTCGGGTTTTTCTACCGTTGTGACGATGAAAGGCCCCTCCCAAGTTGGAGAGAGCTTGTCCTTCTGAGGGCCTTTTCCTGCTGCTTTGAGGTTTCAGAGAACGAGGTCCCTGATATTGATAGATCTTGGCTTCACTCTTCTATCGTAGAAGCGAACCATACGGCCGTGATACACGACGATCCTTTGAGCTGTTTTGTCCCTGACCTCTTGGACCAAGTCCAAGTTTCCCCACAGGAGAGTGTCGTTTTCTATTGGGTCGAAAGATTGGATGCGGGGGCTTGGGATTCTGATGTCTACTAGTATTACTGCTTCTGATCCGTAGCAGAGATTGAAGGGAGTTTCCCCAGTTGGAGTTCTTATTGTCGTTCTGTATACCCACAGAACATTGGGAATAGTCCACCCATTTCCCCCCGACCACCTGAAGGTGGGTCTTCAGGCCCTTCAATACGGTGTGGTTAGTGACCTCGGTTTGTCTGTTAGCCAGGGGATGTGCCACAACTATATGACGAAGTTCTATCTTAAGGTCTTCACACATTTTGGTGAAGACCTTTCCTGCGAACTATGTCCCATTATCAGCGATGATGGTGGCGGGGATGCCGAAGTGATAGACGATGTTCTTCCTAACAAATCGTGTGGCATTTTCCTCGATAATCTTAGCCAACAAGTCCGCCTCGACCCAATTAATGAAGTAGTCAATGGGCAGGATGATGAACTTCCTTTGTCTGGATGCTAGTGGAAATGTGCTGAGTAAATCGATTCCTCACTAAGAAAAATGCCATGTGCCCCAGAGTGGGATAAGCCCGATGGGAGGATGATTTGGGACATTGGAGTTCTAACACCTCCAATGTAATGACCGTATAATATGGGTCCGGCCGGGCCCCACAACATACAGACGCCACAACTTTGGCTTTAAAAGATGATATTAACTACCCAATCTCAAAACTCAGAACAAAACACAGCGGAAATAAACCAAACAACTCGAAGTTATCTACTACTAAAGCAGGAGTATCACCACGGCCTTATGGCCTTACAACAAAAGAGTCCAAAATAGAAAGACCATAAGGTCTAATATCAACGTGCAACAACACTCTTATGCTACCTCAGCATGCAAGCCGGAAAATACCAAAACATGAAGCATACAATCAAAAGGAAACAAGCTAGAAAGCACGACAAACACTTCATGAGGCTTAGGGCTTTTCAGCCGGTGCACTTGCTCCCGTTTGCGATCCTTACCCTGTAAAAATTTGTAGTAACGTGGATCAGCAAAGGCTGACCTCTACTGTGTAACCAACACATCTCCTCCCGGCCGCCCCTAACGGACCCCGGGGTACCCCTCCAACCTGCAAGTCAGCACTTTGTATACCATATACATAAACATGTAAAGCTTTAAAATAGGTTTGGATGTCTCATACAACAATCACATTTTCTATGTTGAGCACAAAACAAAAAGGGGCCTACTATACAGCATGTATGCAGACCCGGGCTTCTCCCAAGGCAACCTATAGTGTATGTAACTAACACATCATCATATCAACTGGGTACTTTCATTTCCCCATTGGCGTAAAGCCGTAAAACAAAAGGGGACTACAATGCCCCTAACGGCCCAAAAGCCGCTACACGGAAAATCTTGCCAAGGCCCCACCCGCACATGGGTCTTAAACCCGGGCTTGCCTGCAAATTCTGACTTCTCGCGTCAGGATTCCGTCTCACACATAAACCGATTCAAAGAACCCTTGCTGGACACCACCCGCTCATGGCTTCATTACCCGGGCTTGCCCTACGCTTGGCGTTCTCGTCAGTCTCACAGAAGGGGACTATTCTCGCCGGGACACTCTCCTCACATGACTTGCACGTCATGGGATAGTCAGCCGACCACAGAGACATAACCAAGCCTTAGCCTAACACAACCATAACTTTCCTACCCTAATCCACCATTTGTACTGCAACGTTCCCGCGCACCGAGGAAATCATCAACTGCCAATGCGGAGCTAAACTTGTTCGGTTCCGGCTACAAGTACTTACTCAAGAAAAGGGGGAAAACACATATATCACAACGACATCTTGTCATAACGTATTTCTACTGAATCCTTAAGGCTCGCTATGCAACATCACCGAGTCGGACTAACGGTCGCGACTACGGCTTCACCTACAATTCCTAATCCACTAACGAAGCGGATCTCTAATGCAAAAACATGCCGGGGACGGACACAATCGACCCGAAGGTTCCTCTTGACCCAAGGCAACCCAGACCCATCTCATTTGAGAGATCTGGAGCCCAAAAACTGAAAAGAAGAGATGATAAGCGTGGATCCTAAAAACCAAGAGGAAAAGTGTCGTTACCTTTCGACCTCTATTTCTAGCCATGGAGGAACTTGGTCGGATGAACACCTCCACAACGATCTTGCCTTCGCAGATTTGGACTCCGCTCGAGAAACGGGGCTCCGAAGCTTCTCCGGCGGCCGAAACTCTCCTCCACCTTCTTCCTTGCTCTCCCCTCTCTCTAACCCTTAGAAAGAGAAAGATCTAAATGGAATGAGGGTTTGAAACCCTATTCCCGGCCTAATACTTGCAGGGGCAAGCCTGAGCTGTCGGATCTTACTTGAAGGAAACGAATGGCCACGATTCACCCTGAAAAGGAATTTCCTGGGCCGAACACGACTTGTGACACGCCCGTGTCCAAGATCGTGTTCCCTCACTCGCCGTCAAACCAGAAATTACAGAACAGGACACGGCATGTGACACGGCCTAGGACACGCTCGTGTCTCAAGTAACACGCCCGTGTCATGGATCGTGTGCCTCAATCGGCACAGGACCGAAACGTCCCGAATAGGACACGGCCAGTGACACGCCCGTGTCACATGCCGTGTGTTAGACACGCCCTGGGACACGCCTGTGTCCCAGGCCATGTAACAGCCTCAACACAACTCGCCAAACTGCCCGAGCAGGACACACCCTGTGACATGCCCGTGTCACAGGCCGTGTGCCCAGTCTCGACGCTCGTCGACTGAAAATCGTTGACCTCTCGGAAAAACGGCGACCTCAAGCACGGCATGCCCTGTGACACGCCCGTGTCACAAGCCGTGTTCCCAGTGTCGACCCTCATCGACTGAAAATCGCCGACCTCTCGGTAAAACGTCGACCTCCAGTACGACACACCCTGTGACACGTCCGTGTCACAGGCCGTGTCAGCCTACTCAGAACCCAACTTGGCCTGAAAACGCCATCCGTTCCTCTTTTGAGTTTCGGGGCATTACAATTCCTCCCCCCTTAAAAGAATTTCGTCCCAAAATTTAAATAAAAATTACACAAAACTTAAATGGCACCTGAAAAGAAAAGCTCGGGGTACTCCTCAAGAATGGCCTGTTCTCGCTCCCACGAAAGCTCCTCATGACCACAGTTGTCCCATCGAAATTTTATGATTTTAACCTCCTTGTTCCGCAACTGCCGAATTTCTGAATCTTCTATACTAATTGGACGAACTCGCGTCCTCAAGTCCTCTTCTATCGGCATCGATGACGATTCGATCACCACACTAGCCTCTACCAAAGCTTTTCTCAAGACGGAGACATGGAAGACATGGTATAACCCACTCAGCTCCGTGGACAATGCCAACCTGTATGCTGCTTCTCCCACCCATTCTATCACCTCGAACGGTCCCAAAAACCTCGGACTCAACTTCTTGAGTCGGCGAATCCGTGAAACGCCTTTGAACGGCTTGATCTTCAGATAGACCCAGTCGCCAACCGCGTATGCCACATTCCTATGGCGAGCATTAAAATATTTTGCTTGCCGATCTTGAGCCACCTTCATGCGCTCTTGAATGGTTCGCACCAACTCACATGCATCAGCTACCACTTCTTTTCCCAAAAGCTTGGTTTCTCCCGCCTCTGTCCAAGACATCGGTGTTCGATACCGCCTCCCATACAGAGCTTCGTATGGCTCCATCATTATACTTGCTTGGTAACTGTTATTATACGCGAAATCTACCATGAAGAGGTGATCCTCCCATTTCTTGCCGAATTCAAGAGTACACATCCTCAGCATATCGTCCATAGTACGGTTCGTTCTTTTGGTTTGCCCATCAGTTTGAGGATGGAAAGTCGTACTGAACTTGAGCTTCGTGCCCAAACTCTTCTGAACCAACCTCCAGTCCTTAGACGTGAAACGTCCATCACGATCACGAACTATGCTCTTAGGAATTCCATGTAGTCGCACAATGTTGCGAACATACAATTCTACCAGCTTCTCCATGTTGTCCTCCTTCCGATTTGGGATGAAGTGTTCCACTTTGGTCAAGCGATCCACGATTACCCAAATTTCGTCGTTACCCTGCTGCGATCTAGGTAACCCATGCATAAAATCCATGGAGTTGTCATCAAATTTCCACTTGGGGATAGGAAGAGGCTTCAAGAACTCACCCGGCTTCTGACACTCAGCCTTCACCAAGGCAACGGTTTGGCACCGACTCACATACAAAGCTATGTCCCGCTTCATACCAGGACACCAATAGGATTTTGTTGAAGTTGGTGACCGGGCGGTCTGGCGGTCTGGCTTGGCGAGTTGATGACCGCGCGGTCTGGCGGTTTCCCTTCAGCGGTTTGGTTGTTGTGTGTCGCTGTCTGAGTTCCAAGCGGTCTAGCGGTTTGTCTCTAGCGACTTGGAGACCGGGCGGTCTGGCGGTCTCCCATGGCGATCTCTCTTTCTCTCTGGTTATTGCCGAGCGGTTAGTTCTTCTATCTAACTGCGCGGCTTGTGCGGTTTGTGTCTGTATAGTCCGCTTGTGTCCTGCATTTTTTAGTCCAACATCTCTTATTTATTTTCTCTCATCTCTCCTTCATTCTATATAAGGGAGGTCATACCTTTGTAATAGATACCTTTTTGGCATAATAAAATTTCAGTTATACCATTTTCCGGTCTCTTTCTTCTTGTTCTCACATGGTATCAGAGGACTCGATCTTTTCCTCCTGATTCTGTGCCCCCTCCCTGTCCGCGCGACTTGCTTCGCCTGCTTGCGCCCTATCCGGGCGGTCTCTTTCTCTCCTTGTCGTTGCCCTCTGTGTGCGTGACCTCTTTGTTCCTGTGCTTGTCGCCGCAGTATGTTCACCGCGACCTGTTACCCTGTTCGTCGTGACCTGTTGCCCTGTTTGCCGCGACCTGTTGCCCTGTGCCTTGTTTTGTCTATTGCTTCTCTTCAAGCGGACTGTCTTCTAGCCGCTCGACTTCTATCCCTCTGCTTGATTCTGCGGCTTGGTCGTGGCTTCTCTGGTCGGTCGTGTCTGACATCGTGACTGCTGCAGATCTTCTTCTTCCTATCTGCGCGGCTTGTTTCCTAACCACACGGCCTCTCTTCTCTCTCTAGTTCTATCCGCGAACTGTTTTCGCCGTTTCTCTGCCTCTGTTTTTCTCTGCCTCTGTTTTTTTAGTTAGCGCGTCCATTCTACTCTTATGGCTCTCTTCGATATCTCTACTTTCTCCTCTTCTTCGAAGCCTTCTGTCTCGGTGGTCACGTCTTCTGGAAGTGCCCACTTCGTTACTCAAGGAAAATGGCTGATCGACTCAGGTGCTACCAATCATATGACCGGCTCTCCTCAGTGTTTTTCTCTCCTGGAAACACATGATCGGTTGCCCCGGGTTATTCTCGCTGATGGCTCTCTATCCTCGGTCCATGGGACGGGAGTGGTTCAAGTCACTCCGTCTCTTCAATTGGCGAATACTCTCTATGTGCCCAAATTCCCGTGCAACTTAATATCTGTTACCTCTCTATGCAAGCAATTATGGTGTTCTGTCACATTTACTTCTACTTCTTGTTCTTTTCAGGATCTGGACTCCCAGCGGACGATTGCTACTGGAACTGAGAGTGGCGGCCTTTTCTTCCTCGACAATGTTTCCGCTCTATCTGCCTTCTCCTCCACCTCCACAGATCTACTCCAATGGCATATTCGCCTTGGTCATGCTCCTCCACGTCTTCTTCATCAGCTGTTACCCCACCTTCCTCCATAAAGTCCTCCCCTCAATTGTGAGGCCTGTCAGCTTGGCAAGCATCACCGCTCCTCCTTCCCACCAACGCATGTTCGTGGATCTTCCCGACCGTTTGATCTCATCCACTCTGATGTTTGGGGTCCCTCTCCTACCCTGACTGTTGGTCGGGGTAGTTCATATTTTGTCATGTTTATTGATGATTTCTCTCGTTGTACGTGGGTGTATCTTTTAAAAGATGGCTCTGAATTATTCTTTGTATGGACGTCTTTCTATCTCATGATCAAAACTCAGTTTGATGTTTCTATTAAAGTTTTTCGATCTGATAACGCCCAAGAATATCTCAGTCATGCTTTTTCGTCCTTCTATATACAACATGGGATTATTCATCAAACTAGTTGTGTCTATACTTTACAGTAAAATGGTGTGGCGGAGCGCAAAAACCGTCACCTCCTTGATGTCGTTCGCACTCTGATGACACAGATGCAGGTTCCTCGTGCCTATTAGGGCTATGCCGTTCTCATCTCCTGTTTCCTTATCAATCGCATTCCATCCACCGTTCTCCATGGTCAAACCCCATTCTCCATTCTCTATCCGGGCAAGGAGCCTTTTCCTCTCCCTCTCCGAATCTTTGGCTACACGGCTTTTGTGCATGCCCCATCTGCCACCCATGATAAGCTATCTCCTCGCTCCACCAAATGTGTCTTTTTGTGGTACTCCACCACTCAGAAAGGCTATTGTTGCTTTGACCCCGTTCTTCGTAAGCAGTTCATCTCCGCTAACGTTACTTTCTTCGAGAATGCCTCCTACTTCTCAGATAACTCCTCTCCTCTGCCCCCAGATTCTGATTCTCCTGTTATTCCCTTCGTTCCCTCATCTCCTACTGCGATATCCACCCCTACACCGTCTCCGTCCACTCCTCTCCCTCCGCCTCTCTCTCCCACTTCTCCGCCACGTACCGTCTCCCTCATCTTCGCCGTCGTCGCTCTCTTCTCCATTCGGTACTGATGTTGTTGGCTGTCGCTGGGTCTTTGTGGTCAAATTTGGCCCGGACGGCACTATGGATCGTTATAAGGCTCGCCTTGTTGCTAAGAGCTTTACTCAGACCTATGGGGTTGATTACTTTGACGCCTTCTCTCCCCAGGATCGTCTCAGTACTATATGGGTCCTTCTCTCTGTGGCGCTCAATAGAGATTGGTCGATTTCCCAGCTTAATGTCAAGAATGCCTTCCTTTATGGTGATCTTTAGGAGGTCGTCTACATGGAGCAACCTCCTGGGTATGTTGCTCAGGGGGATACACGAGTATGCCGACTGCAGAAGGCAATCTATGGCCTCAAGCAGAGCCCTCGAGCCTGTTTTTACAAGTTCAGCGGCATCGTGGCGGCCGTTGGTTTTACGCGAAGCTCTGCCGATCACTCGCTATTTATTCGCAAGACCTCCTCGGGACTGGTGGTTCTTGTTGTGTACGTTGATGGTATTATTCTCACTGGCGATGACCAGGAAGGGGTAGCCTTGACAAAGCGGCATCTTCGTCAACATCTGGTCATGAAAGATATGGGCTCTCCAAAGTACTTTCTGGGGATCGAAATCTCTCGGAAGCCCAACTCCTTAGTCCTATCCCAGCGTAAGTATGCCCTTGATCTGTTAAAAGAGGCAGGATTGACAGGAGCCAAACCTGCCCGATGCCCCATGGCAATTGGAGAAGACAAAACCTGGACAGATGATTCGCCTCTTCTTTCAGATACTACGTGGTACAGACGTCTAGGTTGTAAGCTCATATAACTCACAATGACCAGGCCCGACATTTCCTATGATGTGGGCAAGGTGAGTCAATTCATGCAAGCACCTTGGAAGTGCCATCTACAGTCCGCCTTGCGGATCTTATAGTATGTCAAAGCAGCGCCTGGGAAAGGATTACTCTTTCAGAAGAATGGGCATCTGAGGGTTGAAGCATACTCAGATGCGAGTTACGCTGATGACAAAGGGGATCGCAAGTCCACCTCCGATTTCTGCACCTTTGTTGGAGGAAATCTGGTAAGCGGGAAGAGCAAGAAGCAGTCTGTCATTTTTAGGTCAAGTGCTTAAGCAGAGTATCGGAGTATGACATCGACCACTTGTGAGTTAAAATGGCTACGAGCTCTCATGCTGGATTTAGGAGAGGTCTACAACCATCCTCTACTTATGTTCTGTGACAACAAGGCTGCCATATACATCTCCAAAAATCCGGTCTTCCATGAAAGAGCCAAGCACATTGAGGTCGACTGTCATTTTATTCGTGAAGAGATTTTGAAGGAAACTATTTGCACTCCCTTCGTCACTTCTGATAAAGAGTTGGCTGACATCTTCACCAAGCCAGTATCTACCTCATTTCTTCATATTTGTGACAAGTTGGGCATGATCGATATATATGCTCCAGCTTGAGGGTGAGTGTTGAAGTTGGTGACCGGGCGGTCTGGCGGTCTGGCTTGGCAGGTTGATGACCGCGCGGTCTGGCGGTTTCCCTTCAGCGGTTTGGTTGTTGTGTGTCGTTGTCTAAGGTCCAAACGATCTAGCGGTTTGTCTCTGGCGACTTGGAGACCGGGCGGTCTGGCGGTCTCCCATGGCGATCTCTCTCTCTCTGGTTATTGTCGAGCGGTTAGTTCTTCTATCTAACCGCGCGGCTTGTGCGGTTTGTGTCTGTATAGTCCGCTTGTGTCCTGTATTTTTTAGTCTCACATCTCTTATTTATTTTCTCTTATCTCTTCTCCATTCTATATAAGGGAGGTCATACCTTTGTAATAGATACCTTTTTGGCATAATAAAATTTCAGTTATACCATTTTCCGGTCTCTTTTTTCTTGTTCTCACAGATTTATTCATATCCAAGTACATCTTTGCACTGCCCGGGTGAAAGACTTATTTCAAGAGCCTAGACACCTAGAGGTGGGGTGAATAGGTTCTGATTTTCTTTTGTAATTCAGGTAATTAACTAGTATTAACACAACACAGGAAATACAATCTACAATATATAAATCACAGCACAGCAAACACCAGAGTTATAGTGGTTTCCCAAGGTATGAGTACATCCACTTTCCCCCTTCGCCTATCCAGTAGAGAACTGGATTCAGCTCAACTTCCTTCCACTAGCTCAGATCCACAGATCTTATAACTCAGAATCTGATTGGTTCCTACAGCTCAGACTTATAAAAGTCTTATCTCAGATTCTTCCCAAGAATCCTACCTCAGGCCTCATCTCTACCTCAGCCTTTATCACTAGGCTTACAACTCTGACTATCACCAGTCTTACACTTCAAGCACTTAGCCCTACCTCAGCCTTTATAATTACAGGCTTACAACTCAGATCTTATAAAGATCCTACAAGATAATTGAATGTTTAAGAGATACAAAGATATCACCAGATAGATCTCTCTATAAGTGTGAGCTTCTTGATCAGTTCTTGAATAAACTAAATCTTCAGATTCAACCTGACTTAGCTGTTTCAAAGCTTTTTGATAGAACAAAATAAGGTTGAACTCTTATTGATGTAGAAGTTTATCTCCTGTCAGCTCCTTCCTTGAATTTAGAATAAGATTTGAATCTTCTCTTGCAGACTACTCTGGATCTGCCTTCTTAAGGGTTTCCCCTTTACTTGTTGCCAGATTCTCTTTCCTGAGATAGCTTGATTACTTGTTTAGTTCTGTTATTTTTTTAGTTGTCAAGGATCAGTCCCTTATATAGATTTTCCTCATGGTTACCAGTTGATCTGGTTTGTAACAACCTTCTGACAGTTCTGACAAAAGTGTCAAACTGTAGGTTATGACAGCTGTCGAGTCACCAGTCATGATAGTTGATTCCTTAAAGACTTAACAACTTAGTATACCCACTCAGCAAACTGCTTCATATGTGTCGACACAAATAGACTAAGTGTCGACACAAGTATTGATGATGTCGACATAATACTCCATGTGTTGACATAATCATTCTTCAGCTACTCGACACAGCTTCTGTTTGTATATGTCGACACAACTGCTCCTGGTCTTGACATAACTGATGCTGGCAGGTGGCGTTGAGTGTATATCCAGCTGTCGTTGAGTTTGTTTCAAGACGTCATTGAGTGTGTGTCAACACAAGTCCTGTGTGTCGACACAAGCCTTCTGACTAAGTATAGCTGTTGTTGTTAGATGGCATTGAGTATCATCCAGATGTCGTTGAGTGTGTGTCGACACAAGTCCTGTATGTCGACACAACTGCTTCTGGTCTTGACTTAGCTGTAGATAAATGGCGTTGAGTGTGTGTCGACACAAGTCCTGTGTGTCGACACAAACCTTCTTCAGGTGTCTACACAATTCCTAAGTGTCGACATATGCCTTTCTTCTGGTGTCGACATAACTCCTGTGTGTCGACACAACTTCTGCTTTAGGTGTCGACACAATTCTTGCCTTAGGTGCCGACACAATTTTGGGTGTCGACACAGCTTCTTCTTCAGGTGTCGACACAATGTCTGGGTGTCGACACAGGCCTTGCTTCTAGTGTCAACACAACTTATGGGTGTCGACACAATTCTTCACAAGTGTCGACACTTGTACTTAGAAAAATTTCTTGCAAACCTTACACCTGCACAATAAAACTCAAACATCCATCAAATACAAATTGATGTATATCATTGAGTAAGATGAGGCTTCTCCAAATCTGGTACATATTTTTCAGTGTACCCAACAATCTCTCCCTATTTGGAGAAGTCATAACCCTTAGTCAAAGATATACATCACTCATAATAAAACACATAAGAATAGATGTACATTCATTTTAGTGCAGGATAACATATAAATAATGTAAACAACTCAAAGCAATAGTGAAGCTGATTTTATTTATTAATCAGAAAGTTCTGGGTTTACATGTTTTTCCTTAGAACAAAAACAAAAAGTTACATTGTTCTACACATAAGCCTATTTATCCTATGATTGACTAGACTCCTTAATTACAATGCCTTTCCCAGACTTAATCTTTGCCTGCACAATAGGTTCTGTATCCTCAACAGGTTTCTTCCCTTTGAGATCCTTCTTCTTTAGTTCTTCAGCCTTTATCCTTTGCCTTTCCAAATAGTGAAAAGGCTTGGGGAAGTAACTGCTAGGCTCCAGAGCATTAGCAGTTAACTTCCCAGCTTTTGCACTTCTTCTGTACTGAAGAATGGCTTCTTGCCTGGCTTGATACTTATTCCATTCTTGCTCAGAATACCACTTACCCCTATCATAGGTCTTATCCTTTACAGCCTTCCAGGCAGTCAAAATAATATTCTTAGAAGTGGGGCTCCATTGCTCAAAATCTGGCTTCAACTCAGCCTATTCTCTGAACCTTTTCTTTGATAGTTGTGCTTCCTTCTGAACTTCCTTGGCAGCCTCTGACATGTCTACTTTTTCAATAATCACATTTTGTGCCTCCTGTGGAGGGCTGTACATTTTCTACACTTCTTGTTGAACCATGTCAAATTCAGCAGGAGGGTAAATAACCTGTGCAACTTCAGGCTGATCTCCTTCAATATTTGCAGGTTGCACTCCAGACTCAACAACATTGTCATCATCACACAAAGGAGGAAAGCCAAGTGTAGCTCTGATGGAATTAGAGATCCATTTTGCATGATCAAAGCTAGCTTTGACTAACAACCTCTCCCCCTTTATGACTTCTCTAGTGATATGATCCCTCAAATCAGTCTTTTGAAATCTTATTTGATCAGCCAGATATTCTGTACCTTCTTGATAGTAAGCTTTGAACTTAGTTAGGTACTCAGAAATGGTCTTTTGAGAGGCTCCAATAGCTGTGTGGACAGCAGCTAGATCTTCTTGTAGTTGCTTTGATATTTCAGTTTTCAAATCTGTTGAAATACTACCCAATTTCTTGATGATTTCTTCATGGGAGTCTTTGAGGTTTTCATTGGACCTGAATTGATTTTCCAAAATATACCCTTGCTTTGTGGCAATGTCCTCAACCTCAGTCTTCAGCAGCTGTTGTTGCTCAGCCAAATACACTATAACATTGCCTCCTTTATGGAAGCAATCTGTCATCTCTTTCTTGTGCAGATTGACTTCAAATCTGATTGACTTTATGTCCTAAGCCAGCTGAAACTGCAGTTCCTTATTTGACTCATCCACATACTTCTCTAAAGACTGTCTTTGGTCATCAAATATTACTTGCATTTGGACCAGTAATGAACTGAAGTCCATGCTTGGAGCAGGTGGTGGTGTGATTGTTTGCAAGGCTTTCTTGTAGCCTGAGCTCCTTTTCCTGATTTCAACCATTTTTCTCTTCTTAGCCATAGAGGCTTCCTCATCATCAGAGGGTTGTGATGAGCTTTCTATATCAACTATTTCTTTATTAGACGGTTCATTCAGTAGCTCCTCCCCCTCAATTCTTGGCAGGTCCATTTCTACATGGGATTACTCCCCCTCAGTCCTTGCAGCAGGTAAATCAGGAAATAACTCTTCCATTATTACCTCTTGTTGTATCTGTACAGGAGGAACAAGGTTAGTTTGGAAAACAAAAGATTCTCCCTGGACTTCCAGATATTTGTCCAGGGCCTGTTCTATAAGGGAGATATTTACTTGCTCATTCTGCACAACTTGTGCCTCCTTCTAAGCAATGTCCAGTGCTTCTTTATTGATATCTGATACAATATTCATTACTGTATCTGCTGCATACTCACTCTCTAGAGTAGCAGCATCAATTCCTTTCCCTTGAGCAGGTAGCTCAAAAAGTTCAATTTCTTGTGCTGCTGATTCAGGATTTTCTCCCCCTGGAGTAGTGACTAACTGTTGCTCTGGGAGCACACTGCTCTCTACTTGATCTTGAGCATCTTTTTGTGTCCTGTCTTCATCTGAACTGAAGAGCACTTCCTCTTCAGAATCACTAGAAGATTCTGCTTGCTGAACAACTTCCTTCTTCTTCTTTTCTTTCTTTGTCTGTTTTTGTGGAGTAGAAACCTCCTTGGTTAATACTCTGTCCCACCTAGACAAAATTTTTACATCCATTCTCCACATATGGTTGATTTTTGTTCCTGGAAGTTGGCTCATTACATCTGGTATTGCTGAAGCTAGACATAAGCTTAGAATCCTTCCCAGATTTGGTTTCTTTATTCCTTCTTGTATTTTGTCAAATACCACAGATGCCCAGTCTGTTTTTACTGTGAAGATGACCCTTGTCATTAGATTGAACATGGAAACTAAAACTCTGTCATGTCCACCAGTCTTACACAGAATTACCTTTCCTATGATTTCAGGCAGAAAATTTTCTTGTGAATTCATCCCTTTCCTGGTAATGGATGATCCAACTTTGATATTAGGGCTTAGCCCACACCAGCTTAATGCATCTTTTGTAATTAATGGAATGATTTCATCGCCATCCTTAACCTTAGGAAGTTGGAGTGATTTCCTAATCGTCTTCTGAGTAAGTTTCACTCGGGAATCTTGTACTGTGGCTTGAATCTTCTTCCCGTCTATGTCCATAGTGGCTGATGAATAGAATTCCATGACTTCCTTCTTACAGATCTTAGTCGGTTCTGAGACCAAGAATTCCAAACCATTCTCGGAAATTAGGGTAATTACTCCCTCGATTTCTGGAGACGCTGTCGTGCCATCACAAACCAACTCATAGCCTTCGTTCACCTTGTCTTCCTTGATGGGCTCCATTGATGAAAGGGAGAGAGAGAAGAGAATATCAAAGTCGACACAAGGTCTAGAGTCGAGAATCTGAAAGCGTAGTCGACAAGATTTTGGCTTCACCTATTTATAGTCTAGGTGTAAAGGAGAGTTCAAAAAACGCTCCTTAGTAATAATACTAGGTCTCGACAATACTTATGTTTAGTGAACACGATAATGTGTCGACATACTTATGTCAGTGTCGACTTTGATTTTTGTGTGTCGACACAAAAATCAGCTAACTTAAAGTCTTGACATAGTTGTGTCGACACTTGTACTTATGTCGACACAGATATTGTTTCTGTGTCGACACATCCGTTTTCTTTGTCGACACAACATACTGAGTGTGTCAACACAATTTGTTTGTGTCAACACAAACTTTGTACTTAGACAAATTTCCTGAGAAATATTGTGCTTACATAATCTACTTAGGAATGCTTGTGCTGACCTACTCTAGGTTCAACATACCTAATTCAATTTTAAAACGATTGAATTTAGTTTCATCCAGAGGTTTTGTAAAAATATCAGCAATCTGATTATTTATATTTACAAATTCTAGATTAATATCTTCCTTCTCCACATGTTCTTTTATAAAATGGAACTTAATTTCTATATGCTTGGTTCTACTATGAGATACAAGATTCTTAGCAATAGAAATAATACTAGTAGAATCACAGAATAGTGGAATTCTACTTACCTTGATGTTATAATCTTCAAGTTGGTGCTTTATCCACAATAATTGTGCATAGCAACTGTCTGCAGCTACATATTCAGACTCAACTGTTGATATAACTACACTAGTCTGCTTCTTGCTGCACCATGACACCAACCTTCCACCTAGGAATTGACAGGTTCATGTAGTACTCTTCCTGTCTTCTTTGCATCCTGCAAAGTCTGCATCTGAGAAACCTATTAGTATAAAATCTTTATTCTTATAGTACCAAAGACCTAGATTAGGTATGCCCTTAAGATATCTCAAAATTCTCTTAACTGCAGTATAATGAGATTCCTTTGGGCAAGCTTGGTACCTAGCACAGACACATGTAGCATACATGATGTCAGGTATACTAGCAGTTAAGTAGAGTAGGGAGCCAATTATCCCTCTATACAAAGACTCATCAACAGGTTTTCCTGTCTCATCTTTGCCTATAGGCATACTTGTTCACATTGGAGTTTTCATGGTGGAGGCTGAGTCCATACCATATTTCTTAATCAACTCCTTGGTGAACTTAGACTGGGATATGGATAATCCATCCTCAGTCTGTCTTACTTGAAGTCCCAAGAAGAACTTCAGCTCACTCATACTGCTCATCTCAAACTTCCCTTGCATAAGTTTGGCAAACTTTCTACAAAAGTTATTTTAAGTAGATCCAAAGATAATGTCATCAACATATATCTGGACCAGGATTATCTTGCCTTTAGATTCCCTAAAGAATAGAGTTTTGTCTATCTTTCCTCTAGAGAATTTATTCTCAATAAGAAAAGTAGACAATGTTTCATACTAAGCCCTAGGGGCTTGTTTCAAACCATATAGAGCTTTCCTAAGCCTATATACATAATAAGGATAATGAGAATCTACAAAACCTGATGGTTGTTCAACATAGACTTCCTCTTTTAAGTCACCATTCAGAAATGTTGACTTTACATCCATCTGATATACCTTGAACCCTTGATAGGCAGCATAGGCCAAGAACAATCTTATAGCCTCCAGCCTTGCTATTGGGGAAAAAGTTTGATCAAAGTCAATCCCTTCCTCTTGCCTGTAGCCTTTTGCTACCAACCTGGCCTTGTTCTTAATTATAGTGTCATTCTCATCAAGTTTGTTTCTGTAGATCCACTTGGTTCCTATAATGTTATGGTCCTTTGGTTTAGGAACAAGTTCCCAGACTTTACACCTTCTGAATTGATTCAGCTCTTCTTGCATAGCATCAATCCAGTTTGTGTCTTGCATGGCTTCTTCAAACTTCCTGGGTTCTATCTGTGACAAGAAACTTGAACATAAAACTGTGTTCATGTTCTTGCTCCTTGTTAGAACACCTTGGCTTGCATCACCAATGATTTGGTGAGCTGGATGATCCTTCAGGTGTCTTCTAGCTGGAGAAAACCTGTCAACCTCCTGGCCTTCTTCATTTTCCTCAACCTGATGCTCCTCATTGTTTTCATCATCCAGTGAGTCTTGTTCCCCCCTGGACAGCATGCATCTTTTTCTTCATCCATCCTAGCAGGAGCTTCATCATTGATGTTCAGCTTGTCCAGCCTATCTGTTAGACCTGTAGAACTATCTGAAGAACTAAACAATTCACTGTTAATCAATTTAGACTCATCAAATACAACATGAACTGATTCTTCTAAAACTTGAGTAGTCAAGTTGTAGATCCTGTATGCCCTACTATTATTGATGTACCCAACAAATATCCCTTCTAGAAATTTGGCAGCAAACTTAGTTTGGTAGTTCTTACCATTAACTAGGACATAACACTTGCTACCAAAGATTCTGAAGTAGGAAATATTTGGTTTTCTACCTTTCAAAATCTGAAAGGGAGTCATCTTATGTTTCTTATTGATGGAGGCTCTATTGAGTACATGACATGTAGTATTTATTGCCTCTGCCCAGAACTACTTAGGGAGAGTAGTGTCACTAAGTAGTGTTCTACTTGCCTCAATTAGAGTCCTATTCTTTATTTCAGCAACACCATTTTGCTGGGGTGTTCTAGGTGAGGAGAACTCCTGATGGATCCGAAGTTCTTCACAGAACTTTGTCATACATTCAGACTGAAATTTAGTTCCATGGTCACTTCTGATTTTTATCACTGAATTATTAAATTCATTCTGAATTTGTCTAACAAAGGTCTGGAAAACAGTAGGAGTTTCAGATTTCTGTCTCAAAAAGAAACCCATGTGAATCTGGAATAGTCATCCACAATAACAAAAGTGTATACTTTCCTACCAATACTATGAATTGGCATAGGACCAAACAAATCCATATGCAAGAGATATAAACATCTCATTGAATCTTTGGTATCTAGTGCATGAAAAGAGGACTTAGTTTGTTTGCCCTTTCGGCAAGCTGAACACACACCCTCTTTAATGCACTTGACTTGAGGACCATTCCTCACTAATCCCATGCTGAACAGCTGTCCAATAGACTTGTAGTTTAGATGAGTCAACCTCTTGTACCATTTGATACACAGTGAAGCTTTCTCACCTGCAACTAGGCAAATGGGTGTGTTATTAAACTCACAACCTAGGTTAAGACAATAAACATTCCCTTTCCTAGTGCCAGTCAAAATGATCTCTTGATCACTTGACCTCCTTATTTGGCACTCCCCTTTGAGGAAAGAGATGTCATAACCTAGATCACTAAGTTGACTTATGATAATCAGGTTATGTTTTAGACCCTTCACATAAGCCACTTTAGTGATGGTAATTGAATCACTAGAGATGTTACCAAATCCTTTGATGATTCCTTTTTCTGATCCACCAAAGATGACTTTGGGTCCATTCTCAATGGGTACAGAGTCCCTCAACATTCTTCTTGTTCCATTCATGTGTCTGGAACATCCACTATCCAAGTACCATATAGGGGTATGGACACTTATATCCACATGCATCAAATAAAGAAACACTCATCCTTAGAACCCAAATTAGTTTTGGGTCCTAGGTTCTTGTTAGTTTGAAAACTATCATGTTTACCTACAGCATTCGTGATAGGTAAACTATTCTTGGTTTTAACACTT
Organism: Platanthera zijinensis; assembly: GCA_039513925.1. NCBI lineage: Eukaryota > Viridiplantae > Streptophyta > Magnoliopsida > Asparagales > Orchidaceae > Platanthera > Platanthera zijinensis. The sequence continues at coordinate 173,584,639 of CM077083.1, forward strand.
GTGTTAAACCAGTAATCCATAGCAAAGTGTCCTACCTTGCCACAGCACCAACACTCAAATCTGTTTTACCTTCTCTTAGGTACAGACTTCACAACCTTATTGCCAGCAATTCTTTTGAGTGTAGGTGCTGGAGTAGCAAACCCCAAGAATTCCTTTTGAACCTGATGGGCTTGCCTATAGAGTGGCCTACTGGTATTTGCACACTTGCCAATGTGATCTCCATACTCACAGTGACCATGAGTAATTTCATGATCATACCTGTTTGTAGGTTGCCTCACCTTCCTAAAGAAAATCGGGGGCTTAGAGGCTAGTGGCTGAACTGGAGCCTTACCTTTTCCATGTGAATTGGTGGCCCTTGTTCTTCCCTTAAAGCCTAGACACCTAGAGGGGGTTGAATAGGTTCTGATTTTCTTTTGTAATTCAGGCAATTAACTAGTATTAACACAGCACGGGAAATACAATCTACAATACAGAAATCACAGCACAGCAAACACCAGAGTTATAGTGGTTCCCCAAGGTATGGGTACATCCACTTTCCCCCTTTGCCTATCCAGTAGAGAAATGGATTCAGCCCAACTTCCTTCCACTAGCTCAGATCCACAGATCATACAACTCAGAACCTGATTGGTTTCTATAGCTCAGATTTATACAAGTCTTACCTCAGATTCTTCCCAAGAATCCTACCTCAGGCCTCAGCCCTACCTCCGCCTTTATCACTAGGCTTACAACTCTGATTATCACCAGTCCTACACCTCAAGCACTTAGCCCTACCTCAGCCTTTATAATTATAGGCTTACAACTCAAATCTTACAAAGATCCTACAAGATAATTGAATGTTTAAGAGATACAAAGATATCACCAGATAGATCTCTCTATAGGTGTGAGCTTCTTGATAAGTTCTTGAATAAATTGAATCTTCAGATTCTAAGTTTCAAAGCTTCTTGATAGAACAAAATAAGGTTGAACTCTTCTTGATGTAGAAGTTGATCTCCTGTCAGCTCCTTCCTTGAATTCAGAATAAGATCTGTATCTTCTCTTGCAGACTGCTCTGGATCTTCCTTCTTAAGGGTTTCCCTTTACTTGTTGTCAGATTCTCTTTCCTGAGATAGCTTGATTACTTCCTTAGTTATGTTATTTTTTTGGTTGTCAAGGATCAGTCCCTTATATAGATTTTCCTCATGGTTACCGGTTGATCCGGTTTGTAACAACCTTCTGACAGTTCTGACAAAAGTGTCAGACCTGTTAGTTATGATAGTTGTCGAGTCACCAGTCATGACAGCTGATTCCTTAAAGACTTTACAACTCAGCATACCCACTCAGCAAACTACTTCACATGTGTCGACATAAATAGACTAAGTGTCGACACAAGTCTTGATGATGTCGACATAACACTCCATGTGTTGACATAATCATTCTTCAGCTACTCGACACAGCTTCTCTATGTATGTGTTGACACAAGTCCTGTGTGTCGACACAACTGCTCTTGGTCTTGACATAACTGATGTTGGCAGATAGCGTTGAGTGTATATCCAGCTGTCGTTGAGTGTGTATCAAGACGTCGTTGAGTGTGTGTCGACACAAGTCCTGTGTGTTGACACAAGCCTTCTGACTCAGTATAGTTGTTGTTGTTAGATGGCGTTGAGTGTCATCCAGATGTCGTTGAGTGTGTGTTGACACAAGTCCTGTGTGTCGACACAACTGCTTCTGGTCTTGACTTAGTTGTAGACAAATGTCGTTGAGTGTGTGTCGACACAAGTCCTGTGTGTAGACATCAACCTTCTTCAGGTGTTGACACAATTTCTGAGTGTCGACATATGCCTTTCTTCTGGTGTCGACATAACTCATGTGTGTCAACACAACTTCTGCTTTATGTGTCGACACAATTCTTGCCTTAGGTGTCAACACAATTCTGGGTGTCGACACAACTTCTTTTTCAAGTGTCGACACAATGCCTGGGTGTCGACACAGGCCTTGCTTCTAGTGTCGACACAACTTCTGGGTGTCGACACTATTCTTCACAAGTGTCGACACTTGTACTTAGGAAAATTTCTTGCAAACCTTACACCTGCACAATGAAACTCAAACATCCATCAAATACAAATTGATGTATATCTTTGAGTAAGATGAGGCTTCTTCAAGTCTGGTACATATTTTTTAGTGTACCCAACACCGGGTGAATGGAGTACTTTGTGAAGTGGGCCTCAAACATCAACTCCTCACGGAGCTTGCCGAACTACGATACACAAATCCTCTCGCCCTTCCTCAAAATTCCATCAATCATCTCCCAGGCTCTACACTTGCCCTTTTGAGCTTCCTCCACAAACGGTTGGAACTTCGCATCCAAACGGGTCGCTTCCCGAATACGATCGGACAAATCGTTCTGTATTTCAATCCAGTTTCAACCGAGTCGCACTAGACTCGCCTATGGCTACACATTCCATGCCAAGGGACTCCCAGTCCCGCCTCAATCGCGCATCATGAGCTTCGATCCAATTCCCTTGCCCAGAGTATTTTCTACTCAAGGCATCAGCCACCACATTGGCTTTGCCTGGCGTATACTGAATCGCCACCTCGTAGTCTCCAAGAAACTCAACCCACCTGCGCTGCCGCATATTCAAATCCTTCTGATCTAGGAGATACTTCAGACTTTTGTGGTCCGTGAAGATCTCCACTTTCGCACCATAAATGTAGTGCTGCCACAATTTTAGCACAAAAATTACCGCAGCCAATTCCAAGTCATGAACGGGGTAATTCCTCTCGTGAGGCTTCAGCTGCCTAGACCCAAAGGCGATCACGCTGCCATGTTGTACCAATACGCACCCCAAACCGCATCCGGATGCGTCGCTGAAAATTTGAAATCCCTCAGTCCCTTTCGGCAGACTTAGGATTGGAGCTGTCATCAGCCTTTCATTTAGGGTGTCAAATGCCTAATTGCACTCCTGAGTCCACACGTACTTCTGATCCTTACGAGTCAGTGAAGTGAGGGGTACAGCAATCCGCGAAAAGTTCTCCATGAACCTTCGATAGTACCCGGCTAGTCCAAGAAAACTTCAGACTTCCTCCACGATCCTCAAAACTGGCCAATCCCTGATGGCTTTAACTTTTGCTGGATCTACCGCCACCCCATCCCCACTAACTACATGGCCCAGAAATGCCACCTTCTCTAACCAGAACTCGCACTTTGAGAATTTTGCATAAAGTTGGTTCTCTCTCAACACTTGCAAGACTAATCTCAAGTGAGTCTCGTGCTCCGCCTCTGACTTGGAGTACACCAGAATGTCATCAATAAAGATGACTACCAAAGAGTCCAAGTATTTGTGAAATACTCGGTTCATCAAGTTCATGAAAACGGATGGTGCGTTTGTCAGCCTGAACAGCATCACCGAGAACTCAAAGTGACCATACCTCATACCAAACGCTTTCTTGGGTATGTCCTCATCTCGAATTCGCAACTGATAGTATCCTGACTTCAGGTCTAACTTGGAATACACCACCGACCCCACCAACTGGTCGAACAGATCGTCTATCCAAGGAATCATATACTTATTCTTGATAGTCAGTTTATTCAACTCTCGGTAGTCTATGCACAACCGCATACTACCGTCTTTCTTCTTCACAAACAACACTGGCGCGCTCCACGGTGAAGAACTGGGTCTGATATACCCCTGCTCCAACAGTTCCTGTAACTGTACTTTGAGTTTGACCAACTCTTTTGGTGTCATCCTAAAAGGTGGACGTGACACCGGCCTAGCCTCTGACACTAACTCAATAGAGAAATCAATCTCCCGTCGAGGAGGTGCTCTAGGTAGCTCCTCAGGAAATACATCCTCAAATTCTTCCACTACGGGTACTTCTCCAAGGGATAACCTGGAAAGGCTAACCTCCAACAATGCTATAAGGGCTACCCCTCCCTGGTTAAGTGCCCGCACCAACTGCATGGATGAAACTAGGGAACATGCCACTCCGTGAAGACCCTCAAACTTAGCTTCCGCTTGCCATTCGCTCCTCAGGGTTACCACCTTGGATAGGCAGTCAATACTGCAATGCTGCTCTGCTAGCCAGTCCATTCACAATATTACATCAAACTCCACCAACGGTAGGAACGTCGCTATCAACATGAAGTCGACTTCGTCTAAGTTCCAAAAAATGTGTCCCTTATCCCTGGTAGTCATGGATGACCCATTGGGCATGCACACCTTCAACTCTGCGTCCGTTGAGAATGACTCAACTCCAATCCTCTGGATAAATCTTTCCGCAAGGAAGGAGTGTGACGCTCCCGTATCAAACAATACCCTAGTGGGGTATCCGGAAACTATCACAAAGCCTAAACACAGGCAACAAACATAAACGGCTTGAAAGTATGAAACCCAAGGTTAAAGTTAAACTCTCATACCTGTCACTACATCGGGTTGACGGATCGCTTCCTACTGCCCAAGGTTGTAGGCCCTTGGTTGCACCGGTTGGAACCGAGAAGCGCTCGACTCCGCCATCTTCCCTTTCTCTGCGGCACTGGGGCCGGAGCGCACAGTCTGCTCCTGTCTTGACTCTTACTCAGTGCCTCCTTGAGTACAAAATCGAGCTATGCGCCCTACCTTGACACAATTAAAGCACGTTAGAGGTCCCTTAGAGCGAGATCCTTTGGACGTCTAGTTGCTTTTCTCACCGGACTTGTACGGGTGAGGCTTTTTCTTACATCTACTCCCTTCATACTTTCCTTGGGATTGAGAAGGCTTCCCTTCCCCTTGCTTGGGTGCGAAACCTTTGCGACGCTGGGTTCGCTCCATATCGCTCTCCAAAATTCTGGCAGCCTCAACCAACTCATTGAAACCTGCACGTTTCATAGATATAAGTGGCTGCCTCAGGTTCTCCCTCAATCCGTGGTAGAAGAGGTTGTCCCTCTCCTCATCTTCTGCCATAGTCGTTCCCGCATAACGACCCAATTGAGTGAATTTCTGAACATATTCATCCACGGTCTTGTCTCGTTGCACTAAGTGCAGAAATTGCCTTTGGAGGGCTAACCTTGTCGACGCTGGAATGTACTTCTTCAGAAAAGCATTCCCAAACTCATCAATGGACGGGGTGCGTCCAGGAAACTGCCGGCCACTATGGCTCACCCACAACAACTTGGCATCTCCTTCCAACATGAAGGCTGCAAACTCAGCCTTCTTCTCTTCTGACGTCTCTGCCGCCCTCAAAAGTTCCTGAATCCGTGCCCACCAATCCTCTACATCAGTCGGCGTACCGACTCCCTTGAATGTTGGAGGATGGAAGCTCAGAAAATACTTCATTTGCAGGTCCCCTTGCCCGACAATCACCCTTTCAGCCAACAGCTCTGCTCTCCTAGCTTCTCCACCCGGCGCGGTCGTAGCCGTATCCGGGGTAGCAGGAGTTGTTACCTGAGCAACAGGGGCTGCTACTTGTGTTGCTACTACAGCTTGGGCTGCCACCATTGCTTCTATAAGCATGCGGCAAAAATCGTTCGGGGTTACCCCCATGCCTAAAGTACCCTGCACAGTAGCGCTGCTCGCCGAAAGATCTTCTCTTGGCCTCGACATTCCTGCCTCATTGCTTGTACTCTTTACACAAGCAAGGTAAACACAAATCAGTCTCTAATCGCAAGACTCAAACACAAGGACACTCTTGGTCCCGCGATACTCCTATGTGGATAACTTCTTACACGCGATTCGATTATGACTTTCGACCACGAATCCTCTCCTTGGAACGCTAACCTCCCTCTGATACCAAATTGTAACACCTCCCCTGTAATGACCGTATAATTTTGGTCCGGCCGGGGCCCCACAACATACAGATGCCACAGCTTTGGCGTTAAAAGATGATATTAACTACCCAATCTCAAAACTCAGAACAAAACACAGCGGAAATAAACCAAATAACTTGAAGTTATCCACTACTAAAACAGGAATATCACCACAGACTTATGGCCTTAAAACAAAAGAGTCCAAAACAGAAAGATCACAAGGTTTAATATCAACGTGAAACAACACTCCTATGCTACCTCGGCATACAAGCCAGAAAATACCAAAACATGAAGCATACAATCAAAAGGAAACAAGCTAGAAAGCACGCAAACACTTCATTAGGCTTAGGGCTTTTCAGCCGGCACACTTGCTCCCGCTTGCGATCCTTGCACTGTAAAAATTTGTAGTAATGTGGGTAAGCAAAGGCTGACCTCTACTGTGTAACCAACACATCTCCTCCCGGCCGCCCCTAACGGACCCCGGGGTACCCCTCCAACCTGCAAGTCACAACTTCATATACCATATACATAAACATGTAAAGCTTTAAAATAGGTTTGGATGTCTCATACAACAATCACGTTTTCTATGTTGAGCACAGAACAAAAAGGGGCCTACTATGCAGCATGTATGCAGACCCGGGCTTCGCCCAAGGCACCCTATAGCATATGCAACTAGCACATCATCATATCAACTAGGTACTTCCATTTCCCCATTGGCGTAAAACCGCAAAACAAAAGGGGACTACAATGCCCCTAACGGCTCAAAAGCCGCTACACGGAAAATCTTGACAAGGCCCCACCCGCACATGGGTCTTAAACCTAGGCTTGCCTACAAATTCTGACATCTCGTGTCAGGATTCCATCTCACACACAAACCGATTCTAAGAACCCTTGCTGGACCCCACCTGCTTATGACTTCATTGCCCGGGCTTGCCCTATGCTTGGCGTTCTCGTCAGTCTCACAGAAGGGGATTAGTCTCGTCGGGACACTCTCCCCACATGACTTGCACGCCATGGGATAGTCAGCCGACCACAGAGACATAACTATGCCTTAGCCTAACACAACCATAGCTTTCCTATCCTAATCCACCATTTGTACTGCAATGTTCCCGCGCACCAAGGAAATCATCTACCACCAATGCGGAGCTAACCTTGTCTGGTTCCGGCTACAAGTACTTACTCAAGAAAAAGGGGAAAACGCATACATCACAACGACATCTTGCCACAACGGATTTCTACCGAATCCTTAAGGCTCTCTATGCAACATCACCGAGTCAGACTAACGGTCGCGACTACGGCTTCACCCACAATGCCTAATCCACTAACGAAGCGGATCTCTAATGCAAAAACATGCCGGGGACGGACACAATCGACCCGGAGGTTCCTCTTGAACCAAGGCAACCCAGACCCCTCTCATTTGAGAGATCTAGAGCCCAAAAAATGAAAAGAAGAGATGTTAAGCGTGCATCCTAAAAACCAAGAGGAGAAGTGTAAGACCCCAACCTCGGAGATGATCGCGGGGCGATCAAGCAGCCTTTTGGAGGTCTGAGCAGGGGCACACGGCGTGGCACACGGCCGTGTGCCTACCCGTGTTCAGTGATTTTATTGTGTTTTTTGTGCGTCTCGAGTCAGAGAAGTACACGGCCTCAGACACACGGCCGTGTCTCAAGCCGTGTGTGGGGCACACGGCCTCGAACACGGCGTGTTCGAAGCCGTGTTCTGGAAGCCCGACGATCGTTCCTGAAGCTCCAGGTAACACGGCCCGTGGCACACGGCCGTGTCAGGAACCGTGTCGATCGGCGAATGAGATACACGGCCAGACACACGGCCGTGTGTCAAGCCGTGTTCGGCCCAGTTTTTGGGATTTTGGATCTAATCTCGGCCGTTCGTTCCCTTGGATCTGGATCCGACGGTGGGGGCTGCCCCTGGGGGGTTATTAGCCGGGATTAGGGTTGTGAATCCTCATTTTTCTTTGGTCCACTCTCTCTCTAAGTGTTTAGAGAGAAGGGAGAGCAAGAGGAAGGAGGAGCCCAAGATCCGGCCGCCAGCGGAGCACCGGAGCACCGATTCGCGATCCGAGTCCGGATCCTCGAAGGCAAGGGCGAGGCGAAGCTTTCCATCCGACTACATCTTCATGGCACCGCGGAAAAATGCGAGGGTAACGATCCTCTTCATAGGGTATGTGTAGTCGCCCTTCTTTCTATGCATGGGGAAATCCCCCTCTCGCGAGTGAGCGTTGAGGCGCGGAATCCCTTCGGGTAGATATGTAAAGTCCCCGTTGTTAGAGCCCGGAATCGGAGTACGGGCGTAGGCATTGTGTGTGAAGCCTATTCGGGTTTAACCCGGATCGGTGATGTTTGCATTGCATGGCCGGAGAAGACTCCGCGCCGATGATTTTAGTTTTCCGAAATTTCTACGCGGTAGATTGCATACAGGGATCCTTGGGGGTTAACCTCGAGGCGCACCCGGAAAGCTTGGGCGGAATCGCATTGCCGCCACGATGTTGCCTTGGAGGGCAAATCGGTACATAATGGGGTTATGTGCGTGTTTTGATCGATTGTGGGAATGAGGAGAAACTTGGCCCGCACCGATGGCTAAATGGCCGTGGTGAAGTGAGCAACGGGCGGGTGGAACTCTACCCATTCCAAGTGGTCTCGGTAGAAGCGACCTAAAGTACATGGGACTTCCCGGGGGGCTGGAAACGGGCCTAGGCTTCGGCTGAAAGGGCTAAATGCTCACGAGTGTTGCCATCCGAGGGATGGTGGTGGAATCGCGGTGTCGGGCTGGGTCCGGACCGGGTTCACCGATTAGTGCCCTGAGAGCACGGAGTGTGCGGCCGTGCGTGCCGACACTTGTGGCGAATAGAATACTGTATAGAATTGCTATGATAGTTTTATATGCAGGGAAGGAGCACCGCCGTCCCGAGAAACGGGATGGGGTCGTTATAATTTGGTCAGCTTTGCTGACCGTTGCCCTTTTGTATTGCCACCTCTTGGGTGGGTTGTTTTCTACAGGTGCTGCTGCGGAGCCAAGCGGCAAATAGCGGGCTAAAGCCCAAGTTGCAGCGCCAGTCCTCGAAGGCTTAGTTATTAGCTTTTTCATATTCATGTATGGCCGGCCTGCGCGCCGATGTATGAAAGACGCTAATTTTGTTAAGTGAACAATGTAAGGCCTTAAGGCCAGTACTCTTTTGTGTATTTTCATGTACTCATTCCTGGGTTGTAGTGGACATTCATGCTTTGTGGCAGGGTTCTTATCTTTTTGCAACTTAAATAAAATTTACTTCCGCTAGGTGTTGTGTAGGACGCTCTGATTGGTTGTATGGTTTCAACGCGTAACCAACCGGTCTGTCCGTAGTATATGGCGTCGGGCCCCGGCCGGACCTACTGCTATATGCTATGCGACGGATAGGGGTGTTACAAGAAGTGTCGTTACCTTTCAACCTCTCTTTCTAGCCATGGAGGAACTTGGTCGGATGAACACCACCGCAACGATCTTGCCTTCGTGGATCTAGACTCCGCTCGAGAAACGGGGCTCCAAAGCTTCTCCGGCGGCCAGAACTCTCCTCCACTTTCTTCCTTGCTCTCCCCTCTCTCTAACCCTTAGAAAGAGAAAGATCTAAATGGAATGAGGGTTTGAAACCCTATTCACGGCCTAATACTTGCAGGGGAAAGCCTGAGCCATCAGATCCTACTTGAAGGAAACGAATGGCCACGATTCTCCCTGAAAAAGAATTTCTTGGGCCGAACACGGCTTGTGGCACGCCCGTGTCCAAGGCTGTGTTCCCTCACTCACCGTCAAACCAGAAATTACAGAACAGGACACGGCCTGTGAGACGGCCTAGGACACGCCTGTGTCTCAAGTGACACGCTTGTGTCATGGGCTGTGTGCCTCAATCGACACAGGACCGAAACGTCCCAAACAGGACACGGCCATGTGACACGCCTGTGTCATATGTCGTGTACTAGGCATGCCCTAGGACACGTCTATGTCCCAGGCCGTGCAATAGCCTTAGCACAACTCGCCAAACTGCCCGAGCAGGACACGCCCTGTGACACGCCTATATCACAAGCCGTGTGCCCAGTCTCGATGCTCGTCGACTGAAAATCGTCGACCTCTCGGAAAAAGGTCGACCTCAAGCACGACACACCCTGTGACACGCCCGTGTCACAGGCCGTGTTCCCAGTGTCGACCCTCGTCGACTGAAAATCGTTAACCTCTAGGCAAAATGTCGACCTCCAGCACGACACGCCCGTGTCACAGGCCGTGTCAGCCTACTCAGAACCCAACCTGGCCTGAAAATACCATCCGTTCCTCTTTTGAGTTTCGGGGCATTACAGGAGTGGAGCTGGCAGCTTCCGCATTTCTTAGTGAAGTCTAGGGAATCTTTTTTCAATATAGGCCAGTAGAACTCTTGTCGTAGGTTCTTTAGGGCCAAAGCCTTTCTCCCAGGTGCTCGCCACATGTGCCTTTGTGCACCTCTCGTAGAGCATAGTCGGCCTCGGATGGGTGTAAGAACTTCAGGTATGGCCCGGAGAATGAACGTTTACAGAGCTCGTTGGCGATGAGGGAGAATGTGGTCGCACAGATTCGTAGGCATCTGGCCTCTACTAGGTCCGCGGCGCCAGGTTTGGTACCCGATAGCAAAGTTAGGAAGCTTGTATAACGTGTATGTCCTGATGTTCTGCTCTCGAGGAATATGGATGATCTAGTGAGACTTGATTTTTATAAGGAGGGTTTTGGCCTGCTGAAGGTATTGCGTGAGTTGCTCATTCTTCATATCGTAGTCGCCCTCGACCTGCGAGACCACTAGCTGGGTGTAAGACCCTATATTTTTTTGCTACGCTATCAGGTCTTACGCCCAGAACTGCCATTTTGCGGTGACACCGACACTCGGGTTGGTCACCACTACAAAACGTCGATTCTACTGGCATTGATGATCATTCAAGAAGTATAAGTTTACCGATAAAAGTCTATAATTCAATTCCACAATTACATATATTATATGAAAAGAAATCACAGCTAGTCCACATGATAAACATAAGTACTGAAATAGATCAGTATAGAAGGAATATAAACGGGCTTATGCCTGGTACATCAACTCCTCACTACACCACTCTCGCGGAAGCTAAGTAAAAACTAATCACTCACGGAGCCGGAGGCTGGTGCTCCCGTACCAGACTGGCCCACCTCTATGTGTACCGTACTCCGCTGGTGCTGCATCTCCTGCTACTGTTCCCTGTCCCCTATCCGGATTCCCTAAAATGTTTGGTCCACCGACCGTTAGTCAAAAGACTAAGCCTAATTTCCCCACCCCTCCCATAGTGGCTCCTAGGCACCGTGCGGGAGGAATGATATGAAAGCTATGATGGTGGAGAGTAGGAACAAAGCAGATGACGGTGGACCTATTCTAGCAGGTATATTGTAACAACTATAGGGCTATAAAATAAAAATAAGCTAGCAGTTCTATAATAAGGAAACAGTAATGTAAACGAGTAAGCAGAATAGTAAGTACATGTAAAGTACACATTGAAATAAGTAACTTTAACTTATATGAATGCTCATACAAACTTATAAGTTAAGGGTTTTTTTGCAAGGCTCCCATCGTATAAAAAGTCTCATACCAATTTATACGATGGGGTGTCAGGATTATATGCAAGTATGAGTGTATCGATATGTTATGTCATGATTCATGCAAGTGCAACACACGTGCACGACTCTATGCACACAGACCTTTAGTTCCCCCATTTTGGAAGCTAGCATCACTCCCAGGAGCCTCCGTCGTGGCCAACGGAGACAGTGGGTCGGACCACCCCACTTCTAGATGGGTATTCACACTACCAGGCCTAGCCCTTACGTACGCCTCTGAAGGACACACCAGAGTCTCCGCGTACTATGCTGACCCACCGCCAGTCTTTTCCTTGGCTAAGTGTAAACCACACCCGCTGAATCATCGTATTGACGTCGGTGTGAACGACCATCAAATTCTGAAGACCCACCACTTTATGCACATGCAACCATGAATTTTCCCAAGCCATCGGCTGTCTGGACTAACCTGTCCGTTACAACTACCTTCCGAGCCTTCGACTCGTCGGGCTAACTTGCCCGTTTTTACAACCATCGAGCCTACCGCTCGGATAACCTAAATAATCTAACCTCCCGAGTCACCGGGGTGAGTGAAAGTGAAGTCCTAATATATCTAATTGCTCTTTAACATTTTAATCTTACGATTTAAGGTTATTCTTGGACTGCCTAGGGCTTTCCCTGTGAAGGGATCTAAGGGGCACTAGGAACTACGATGGGCTGAAACCCAAAGCTCCCTTCTGTAAGGCACTTATTATTATTGGTAACTACCCATGTTCCCAAACTTTCCTGATTTTACACTTGATTTAAACCCAAGTGTATCTAGACATCTTCTAGGGAAAAAACTATTTATCGTCGATCTCGGGCTCAACTCTGCCCTTGCACAACAGGGCTCACACAGCCTACCTTATTTTGGTGACCCTATTTATTTTCACCCAGACCAGGTACACCAACTATCTCATCATCTCATACAAAGGCCCACATGTTACCCTACTTCTATAACTTTATACTTTGTGCAGACCTATTGAGCTACATGGTGTGCATGCATGGTGACTCCTCCAATTATTCATCTAAATAACCTAAGATTATTACTAGGGGTCTATCATGATAATTTAAGGTTAAATCCAGAAGATAACATTTTTCCTAATTTATTTGGCATTTATTATATTTTCCTGAAAATATGCCATCAATGCTTTTGAACATCAAGTACAATTTTCTGACTAGTCATGGTCTTAAAAAAATTATTATAGGTTAATATCATCAAAATAATAGTAAATACCTAAAAATCTTAATTTTTTCAAGATGAATTTGTCCATCAATAATTTATTGAATAAACAACTGCAATATTAAGATATTTAGGGGAAAATAGAATTATTCATCCAAAAATTATAGGAAAATTACCATATGACAAACATAAGTAGGAGAGACTATTTACCAAGGATTATTATTTTCCAAGCTTATTTGGTCACATAATTAAATCATTTGAAATAAATTAATATTAGGCACCTTGTGAAGCAACCCATATTGACATTCCTCCAATAATTCTATAAAAATTCTTAAAGCTCAAAAATAACTTAAAAGATTCTCTTATCAAATTTTATAAGTTTTCAATGAGTAGATATCTCTTAATGAATTCCTTAATGATTTGGGCAACAACAAGGGTTGTGAATGAAGTATATGAAACACTGATCTAAAATTCACACTAAAATTTCCAGAGCTTAATAGCAATAGTATTTGGCCACTACCTAAATTTCAAGATCATCCAAAGTCCTATGATGCAGTAATAAAAGCAAGTGTAAAAGTGCCCTAAACGGTCCTAAGTTGTTATAAGGGGGATGTAAACTCTAAAAGTCCTAGAATTACTTCCTAGGGTTATTCATCATTCTAAGATAACATTGACTAAACTCAAAGTCCATACAAGGACATATCACCCTATGACCTTCACAAACCCCCAAAGTTCAACCTTAGTGTTTGAACTATGGTTCTAGGGCAAATCCACCCTAATCCACCCCAAACTCCAAGTGAGGGTGTTTTAACTGACCTTGAGGCTCTGGCCAAAGTCTCATCCCCTTTGGGTGATAATTGGCCTTACCTTGCCTCAAGCACCCTCTTACCCTAATTTACCCTTAAGGGACCAAACTTTGGTCATATCAAAACCTATTCAAACCATCCCCAAATGAGTTGATATTTTTACCAGAGACATATATTGATCCTAAGGATCATCCACAAAAATTTTGGTTGGTTTTGAGGTCATTAGTCCCCTAAATTAATTCTTACAAATTTTATTAAATTTTTACAAAAGTTTTAGGAAAATATTTTCCAAAAATTCCCATTTTTGGATATGTCAGATACATAAGTGAGACTAAGGCTCTGTTTGGGACAACTTATGATGATAGGCCGCTAATTGAAAATTGATGTTTGCATAGAGATTTTATAAAATCAATGATGAATAAGCAGTCGCTGTTTGGATAGTTTAATCATAAGTGCTTATCTAAATTTCTCATTTATTCATAAGGGTCTATTTGTTTGGACGTGTTTTTTTTCGTCCGTGCACGATTTTTTTGCATGGGGGCGGTTTTTCGCTCGGGCGTGTTTTTTCGCCCGTCACGATTTTTTTCGTCCGGTCAAGATTGTTTTCGCCCAAGCTCGATTTTTTCACCCAGACGTGATTTTTTTCGCTCGGGCGTGATTTTTTCGCAAGGTCGCGTTTTCTCGCTCGATCACGTTTTTTTCGCCCGCACGATTTTTTTCAACCGGGGGCATTTTTTTCACGCGGGCGCGATTTTTTCGCACAACCGCTATTTTTTCGCCCGGGCTTGTTTTTTTTCACTCGAACGCGTTTTTTCGCTCGAACGTGTTTTTTTCCGCCTGATCGCGGTTTTTTCGCTCGGTCACGGTTTTTTTCGTCGGGGCGTGTTTTTTTTCGCTCGGGAGCGATTTTTTTGACCGACCGCGTTTTTGTCCCGGGCGCAATTTTTTCTCACAGGCGCGATTTTCCCCCAACACAATTTTTTCACCCTGATGCAATTTTTTCTCTTGGACAAAAAAGAAAAAAACTCCCAGATGAAAAAAACATGCCCGGGCGAAAAAAAACACGCCTGGGCAAAAAAAATATGCGTCCAAGCGAAAAAATCACTTCTCGTCGCGCCTGGGCGAAAAAATCGCTTTCGGGCAAAAAAATCGCTTCCGAGCGAAATATCGCTTACGGGCGAAAAAAATCGCTTCCGGGCGAAAAAACCGCGCACGGGCGAAAAAAACGCGCCCTGGCGAAAAAACGAGCCAGGGCGAAAAAATTCGCGCCCATGCGAAAAAATCGCTTACGGGCGAAAAAATCGCGCCCGGGCGAAAAAAACGCGCCCTGGCGAAAAAATCGGGCCCTGGCGAAAAAATCGCGCCCGGGCGAAAAAATCGCGCTCGGGCGAAAAAACCGCGCCCGAGCGAAAAAATCCCACACGGGTGAATATCGCGCCCGGGCAAAAAATATTGTGCATGGGCGAAAAAAACTCTTCTGGGTGAAAAAAACGTGCCATAGCGAAAAAATCGCGTCAGGAAGAAAAGATCGCGTCCGGGCGAAAAGATCGCGCCCGAGCGAAAAGATCGCGTCCAGGCGAAAAGATCGCGCTCGGGCGAAAAGTTCGCGCCCGGGCGAAAAAATCGCTGCTTGGTGAAAAAATCACGTCGGAACGAAAAAATCATATCTGGACAAAAAATCACTCATATGGTTTTTTTAAGAGATAAGCGCTTATGAGAAGCCATAAGCTAGACCCGGATAGCTTATTAAAAATAAACTTATCATCAATTTTAAAATAAGTGATTTTATATAAGCTTCACAAACAAACAACTATAAAACTGCTTTTGCGTTTTAAATAAGGATTATTGATCAGCATAAGCTGTCCCAAACAGAGCCTAAGCTATGACCCAAATTTCAAAGCATTTGGATTATTGGTTTAGTGGGGGCACTCAGATTTGTCTCTGGTCAAGCCTATGTATAGGTTGCACCATATGGAGTGCTGTGGTCAGACCAGAGACTCAAATTGGTTGAAACTAATTTTAAATTAAACAAGACATCAAGGACTATAAATTGCTTATAAAACATTTTTTCCATATAAAGCCTCTAAATATTTTTAATAAATCAAAATATCCACTGCATTTTATGTAACAGAATTGAATTAAATGAAAATATATTTAATTGATCCTGCACGAATCTTGGCGCAAGGATGGACGGGATCTGTTCATCGCCCCCGTGAAACCGACGGCTTACAACAGCCCGTCCTGGGCGGTTTTGGGAGGCTATTTCCCGGCCACCTGAGCGCCTCCCCGGCCGGCCAATGCCACCACCACCTTCATTGAGGTGGTGGTCGGTGATAGGCGGTGGTAGGTCGGCCAGAGGTGGCCGAAATCGGGATTTAGGCATGGAATTTAAAGCTCCAAAACTGGAGTTTTAGGCTTAGCCAATTTGGGGTCAATTGATCCCAAACTGTACGGCCAATGGATAGAGATCTATCCACTGAGAAAGAGGAGAGGGATAAGATCTTTTGGGAGGCATGAAGCCTTGTCGATCGATGGGATGCCATTGCCGGATTTTGAAACTTCGGGTGCTCTGCAATAATACAATAGAAGGGCTCGAATTCTTTAGGGAAAAGGTGGAAACGGCTGATGGGGGGTCTAGGGAAGCTTTTAAAATGCTCAGTTGGGGGAGAGGAAGGGTCATGGCTTCAATGCCATTATTTGCCATGAATGACGGTTCTTTGTCATGGCTTGGGGGGTGAATCTAGGTTTAACTGGCCGGGAAATGGCCGGAAAATCCTCCTCTCCCCCAGGGGAGTTGAATCCAGCCATTAATGGGGAGCTTGAGGGGCTTTATCTTCCCACCATTGATGGCATCATTCTCTCTCTCCTCCATTAAAGGGAAAATTGAGTTTTCTCTCTCCTAGTCAGCACATCCAGAAAATGAGTGGAATTTTCGATAATTCTAAACCGCATGAGGCTAGTGGACCACCTCAATTGGGCTTAGCCCAAGTGGATTGGGCTAGGTTAGGCCAACTTAAGCTAGTTTGACTTAAACCTAGGTTGAGTTAACTTTGGTCAAATTGGCCTTTGGGTTGATCTCATTAGGTCCTTGGTGACTCATTGGCCTCCCCTAAGGTATAGGAAGGGTTGGGTAGGGTTGTTTGGGCACCTTGTAGGCCACTTGACCTTTAGTTAGGGCATTTTGACCATTTTAGGGCTAGGGTTGACTTTGGTCAACTTAGCCTCTTTGGTTAACCCCAATGGGCCCTTGGTGACCCATTGGCCTCTCTTAGGGCTTAGGAAGGTCTAGGTTGGTCCCTTTGGCTAGGGGGGGGGGGTCAATTGACCATGTGTGAGTTTAGTTTGACCTAATTAGGGTTTGGGTTGACTTTGGTCAACTTAACATTTTTGGTTGACCCCAATGGGTCCTTGGTGACCCATTAGCCTCCCTTAGGGTTAGGGTTGTCATGGTGGGGTCATGGAGTTAAGGTGAAACCCTACAACCAAACCCTAGGCCTGGTGACTAGGTTTAGCTATTTGCAAACCAAGGTGATATCCACCTCCATGTCATAGCTCACTTGGGTCTTCTTGGGTTTCCTAGGGTTTTGTTATGACCTAGTCATGACAAAATCACTCTTGGGATCTAGTTGTTTGAGGGATGTTACACTGGGAGTTGGTGTTGATGGTCAGGCTTTCTACCCCGCAGTCAATGGCTAGGCGGAGGTCAGTGATCAGGGATTCTTATTCTGCGATGTTGTTGGTGGCGGTAAATTTCAGCCGGAGCCCGTACTCGAGAATGGCCCCCTCGGGACCTGTTAGCAGTAAGCCTGTGCCTACCCCCACGGTGTTTGAGGCTTCGTCGACGTTTAAGGTCCACTGTGCTGGGCCAAGTTATCGGAATTGGGTGTTTCTTCCCGCGGGAGTGTGCAATCCATTATGAAATTTGCGAGGACTTGGGACTTGATGACGGGCCTAGGTAGGAACTGGATGTCGAATTCTCCCAGTTCCACTGCCCATTTAACTAGCCTTCCGGATACCTCGGGCTTTTGTAGGATATTTCAGAGTGGTAGCTGCATGAGCACCTTGATGGTGTGGGCCTGAAAGTACGGCCAGAGTTTTCTATCAAAGATTACCAAGGCCAGGGCTGTATGTCTTGTCCGTCGTGGGATATCTACTTTTGGTATCAAACAAGACCTTGCTGAGGTAATAGACCATGGGTTGAATCCCCCATTTGTCCTTGACCAGGGCCGACCTGAGTGTGTGCAGTGAGACTACCAAGTATAGAAAGAGGGCTTCCCCGTCGGTGGGCTTTGAGAGCAGTGGGGGAGTGCCCAAATACTGCTTGAGGTGTTCGAAGATAGTTTGGCCCTCATCCGTCCATTGGAAACCGGCATGGCGCGCCCCACAAAGTGTTGGGTACATTGGAAAATGTGTACCTGATTTGAAGAAACCTAACTTAGCATAATGATATACATCAAGGTGTATTTGATGTTGTTTAAGTTGAATGTGTGCAGGTTAAAAGAATGGAAAAATTTCTAAGTCCATGTGTCGACACCAGAAGAAGATGTGTCGACACTTCAGGAAGATTGTGTCGACACTTCAAGAAGGCTGTGTCGACACAGAGAAAATGAGTCGACATCAAATGTGTCGACACCGGGAGGCAGTGTCGACACACACAAGATTATAGTTGACAACAACTGTGTCGACACCAGGAGGCTGTGTCGACACACAGAGGCAGAGTCAACAATATTTGTGTCGACACCGGAAGACTGAGTCGACACATATAGGCAGAGTCGACAAAAGCTGTGTCGACAGCTGAAGGCAGTGTTGACACATACTATGTTCTGAATCTACATCAACTGTGTCGACACACAGGACTTGTGTCGACACATTACCAAGTCTAGACCAAGTCATTTGCAGAAGAATGATGAAGTGTTTGATTCGACACAAATACTCAGTGTCAACTCATTCTCAAGTTGTAGTATGCGGAAGCTGAGTCGACTTAAAGGCAAACTTGTCGACTTCACCAGAGGCTGTGTCGACACCGAAGTTACTTGTGTCGACACATATAGATAGATGGTCTCGACACTTTCTGACAGACAGTCTCGACACTTTGCTGTCCAAGACAAAGGCACAAGATCTGTTTGAAGACTTGATAGTTGTGGGTTACAACAGGTTAACTGAAGCTGTCAGACTTGTCAGAAGACAGTTAGAAACCGGACCAGCCGGTCACCAAAAAGAAGGTATATAAATAGACAGATTCAGGAGTAGAATGCAGAGATTTTATTTTTGGGATTGAGAAGCAACGCACATAAAAACTGATTAAGGAATCAAATCAAGAAAGTGCAAGGCACTGAAGAAGATCTTCATCAGAAGATCTAAGAAGACATTCTGAAGGGCTCAATATTGGGTACATTGGAAAATGTGTACCTGATTTGAAGAAGCCCAACTTAGCTCAATGATATACATCAAGGTGTATTTGATGTTGTTTTGAGTTGACATGTGCAGGTGAAGAAGTATTAAAGAATGCAGAAAAATATTCTAAGTCCACATGTCGACACCTGAAGAAATTGTGTCGACACTTCAGAATATTTGTGTCGACACTTCAGAATATCAGTGTCGACACAGAGAAAGATAGTCGACCACATTTATGTCGACACTGGGAAGCAGTGTCGACACATAAAGAAAATCGTCGACCTCAGCACTGGGAAGCAGTGTCGACACAGTGGAAGATAGTCGACACCCAGAGAAAGTTAGTCGGCTAGTGAAAGATAGTCGACCAGAGAAAGATAGTCGACTAGTGGAAGATAGTCGACTAGTGAAAGATAGTCGACCAGAGAAAGATTGTCGACTCACAAAAGAAGATAGTCGACCTCAAATGTGTCGACACTGGGTGGATGTGTCGACACCTTGAGAATTGAGTCGACACATATTGGCAGAAGTCGACTATGCTTGTGTCGACACCAGAAGACTGAGTCGACACATTTTGGCAGAATAGAAGATTGCTGTGTCGACACCTGAAGGCTGAGTCGACACATGCTGAGTTCTGAATCTACAACAACTGTGTCGACACACAGGACTTGTGTCGACACACTGCAGAGTCTAGACCAAGTTATTTTCTGAAGAAGCTGTGTCGACTTAAAGGCAACTTAGTCGACATCATCAAAGACTGTGTCGACACCAAAGTCACTTGTGTCGACACAGATAGACAGATTGGTCTCGACACTTTCTAACAGACTGTCTCGACATTTTGCTGTCCAAGGCTAAGGTATAGGAACTGTTTGAAGACTTGACAGTTGTGGGTTGCCACCGTTTAACTGAAGCTGTCAGACCTGTCAGAAAATAGTTAGAAACCGGATCAGCCGGTTACCATGAAGAAAGTCTATAAATAGACATATTCAGAAGGAAATAATAAGCTAAGAAAAATAACAGAAGAAGATCTAAGAAGAAGAAACAAAAGGATTACGATCCTATTGAAGTTTCAATTCAAGAAAGTGCTAAGCTCTAAAGAAGATCTTCATCAGAAGATCTAAGAAGAAGAAGTCTGAAGTATCAGAAAAGGTGTTGGATAGAGAGGGATCCAGTCATCTTGAAGAAGAAGAAGAAGGAAGCCATCAGTGGTTTCTCAAGAAGCTGTTTGGAAATCAACTCAGCTAAGTTCAGATTCAAGAAGCTTTGAAGAAAGCTCAGATTCAGTTGATTTCATCAGCTGATCAAGAAGTGTCTTGTCCTCTTCTCTCTCAACAAAGGCAAGACATTAAAATATCTTTTCTAAATTTCTGTAGGATCTGTTTACACAGATCTGAGTTGTAAGCCTGTGTTATAACGGCTGAGTGTAGGAGTGGTGATCTCTGAGTGGTAGGGCTATTTGCCTGAGTGTAGGAGAAGGTTCTTCTCTGAGTGGTAGGCCTTGAGGCAAGGCTGAGGTAGGGCTGTTGAGCCTAAGTTGTAGGAACCTATCCAGGTTCTGAGCTGTAGGATCTGAGAATAGTGGAAGTTTGGCCGAATCTAGCATATTGCTAGATAGGTGAAGGGGGAAAGTGGATGTACCCAGACCTTGGGGAACCACTATAAAACTTTGTGCAATCTGTGATGCTTAGTTGTCTGTGAATGCTGTGCTAGATGTTTAAATTTTTGTAATTGAATTCTGCCTAGAATTATAAACAAGAAATTAGAACCTATTCACCCCCCCCCCCCTCTAGGTGTTTAGGTTGTCTTGAAAGTAAAACTATCACTCAACCTCTCAGGATCAGTCTAAGGAGAATTCGTCCTAGAATTCTGAAGAATTTTCAGAGGGATTGGATAGAGAGGGATCCACCCATTTGAAGATCAAGAAGGAAGCTGTTACAGGTTTCTCAAGAAGCTGTTTGGAAATCAACTCAGCTAGTTCAGATTCAAGAAGCTTTGAAGAAAGCTAAGATTCAGTTGATTTCATCCATCAGCTGATCAGGTGCTGTCTTGTCCTTTCTCTCTCAACAAGGGCAAGATTCTATAAAACTCTTTTCTAAATTCTGTAGGATCTTTTGATAGATCTGAGTTGTAAGCCTAATTTATAAAGGCTGAGTGTAGGAGAGAAAATCTCTGAGTTGTAGGTCTTGAATAAAGACTGAGGTAGGGATGAATTGCCTGAGCTGTAGGAGTGTGGTATCACTCTGAGTTGTTGGAACCTTTCCAGGTTCTGAGCTGTAGGATCTGTGGATCTGAGTTAAGGAAGGGAGTTTGGCTGAATCTAGCACACTGCTAGATAGGCGAAGGGGGAAAGTGGATGTACCCAGATCTTGGGGAACCACTATAAAACTGTGTGCAATCTGTGATGTGTGAATTTCTGTGATTGTTGTGCTGTGTGTATATATTCAGTAGTTATATTCTGCCTAAAGTGAAAACAAGCATTAAAACCTATTCACCCCCCCCCCCCTCTAGGTGTTTAGGTAGTCTTGAAAGTAAAACTATCAAGTGATATCAGAGGCAGGTTACTCAAAGTAAGACTTAACAGTCTGAGTTAGATCTAAAGGCAGAATCAAGAATCAAGAAAATGGGTTCAGGTGAGAATCACAAGGAGTTGGGATCTATGAAGCTACCCATCTGCAGAAAAGAAATCTTTGGAATCTGGAAGGAAAGGGTTAGGTTGTTTATGGAGGCCTCAGACCCAAGAATCTATATCACAGTGAAAGAAGGTCCATACATTCCAATGAAGATTTCTGTATTAGATGAAAATCAGCAAATTCCTAAGGATTTTTCAGAAATGACAACGAATGAAATCATATTGGCAACTATGGATAAGAGAGCTCAGAATATAATAGTGAGTGTCATAGATGATTCTACATTCCAAAATCTGATTCACTATAAAACCTCCAAGGAAATGTGGGACACCTTGATTGTCTACATGGAGGGTTCTGAAGAAGTTAGACAGGATAGGAAGTCTATGCTCAACCAAGAGTATGAGAGTTTCAGACAAGGGAAGTCTGATAGCATAATTGAATGCTATAAGAAATTCTACAAAATAGTAAATGAATTGATGTCCTATGGAAGGATCTTCAGTACCTATGAACTGAATGACAAATTCCTAAGGTCCTTGATAAAGGACTGGGGCACCAAGATTTGTGCCATAAGAGGAGTGGCTAAACTGGCAGAGATTTCTCCTCCAACCTTGTTTGGAAAGTTGCTATCTTATGAAATGCAACTAATGGTTAGGAAGGAGGAAGAAAAGAATTCAAAAGGAGAGCATAGAGACAAGTCAGTGGCCTTCAAGGCAGAAGCCACTAGAAAGTATAGGAGGATATCTCCATCTCCTCCTAAGGAAGTTGCAGAAGTTAATTCTGAAAATTCAGACAATCAGGTTTCAGAAAGTAGTGATTCAGATACAGATTTTGCTGCTTTTACAAGACAGTTTCAGAGGTTCTTAAAGAAGAAGCAGTGGAAGTCAAGGACCTCCACATCACAGTCAGCTGATGATTATTATCAGAAGAGAAAATCATCAAGGAAGGAGGGGAGCAGAACTAAGCCCAGCAAAGCCATTACATCAAAGATTGTCTGCTATTGTTGCAATAGGCCTGGACATGTGGTGGCTGATTGTCCAGATAAGAGGAAGGAGTCATCTGACAAAAAGAAGACTCATCAAAAGGGCAAGAAGGAGAAATCCTTTATTGCAAAGAAGGAAAAGAGCCTTACAGATCAGTCCTCATCAGAGTCAGAATCTGAAGCAGAAGCATACATAGGGTTGTATGCAGCCAATGAAGAAGAGGAATTTCTGCAACTGATGGATTCCATTCATGATCAAGAAGACAAGGAATGCATGGGTCTGATGGCTGAGTTAGAAGATAATCAATGCCAGGATCAGCCTGGTCCTAGTAAGGTACAAAAGGTTTCTAGTTCTTCTGATTTTAGTACTGGTTTAGAGTCAGATTCATCTACATCAAGTGATGTGAATGTATCTGAATCAGAAGGTGATATTCATCAGTTGATGGATGAATATAGGGACTTGTTGCAGGCTTTTAAGAAAAGCAAGAACTTAGTCAAAACTCAGGCTCAGGAAATTGTTGATCTTAAGAAGGCTGCAACTGAGTTTGAAAAAGTAATGGATCAAAAGTTAAATGAGATTGCCAAACTGAAAAATATAACCTATATTCAGATGGGCACAATCAAATATAACAATGATCAAATTAAGAGTCTGGAGGCCAGACTAAGAATAGAGAAAGAATTAGTGGCTAGTTACTCTAAGCCAAAATCTGTCTTACCTTTAATAGATGAGTTTGTGGCTCAAAATGGTAAGGCTGGATTAGGCTTCAAAGGTAACCCCAGGGCTGCCCAATTCAAAAGAAAAGGCAAAGCTCCTGTTCAGCCTCTAAACCTTTCAGTCCCTGTTATGTTTAGAAAGGTGCACTTACCTTCTAACAAATATGATCATGAACACATTCATGGTCATAAGAAGATTGAGGTTCTAAGTGACAAAGCTGTTAAAGCCAATAAGTCAGTCCATGACAATAAATCCCATCTTCCAAGGAAACCAATGGGTATGGCTGCAGCAGCACCAACACATGTCAGGAATTTTCCAGACTACAAAATTGCTAAGATTATACCTAGAACTAGGTACAACAAATATGATTGCTGGTGTTGTGGCAAAATAGGGCATAACACAAGTGTCAGGAAGAACACCAATCTACCTGTTAGAGGAATTGCTAAAAGATTTGATATGAATGGAACTAACTTGAACTAAGGACCCAAGACATTCTTGGGCTCTAAGGGAAAGTAATTCTGTATTGCAGGAAAGTCCAAGTTATCATGCCCCTATATGGTACTTGGATAGTGGATGTTCCAAACACATGACTGGAACAAAGGGGCTGCTGAAGGAGTTCACATCTGTCAAAGATGGACCTAAAGTAATCTTTGGTGGATCTGAAAGAGGAATCATCAAAGGGTTTGGTAACATTTCTTCAAACCAAATTACCATCACCCAAGTGGCTTATGTAAAAGGTTTGAAACATAATCTGATTAGCATAAGTCAGCTGAGTGATCTTGGATATGACATTTCATTTGTTAAGGATGGATGTCATATCAAAAGGTCAGTGATCAAAAGATCATATTGACTAGGTATAGAAAGAGAAATGTTTATTGTCTTAATTTTGTATGTGAGAGCAAGGCTTCTCCCATCTGTCTTGTAGCTGATGATAATGCATCTCATTGTGTCAAGTGGCACAAGAGGTTGACTCATCTTAACTACAAGACAATTGGCCAACTCTTCAGCAAAGAGTTAGTGAGGAATGGTCCTCAAGTTAAGTGTATAAAGGAAGGGATAAGTTCAGCTTGTCAAAAGGGCAAGCAGACAAAATCATCCTTTCATAGTCTTGAAAACAAGGATTCTATGAGGTGCTTATACCTCTTACATATGGATCTTTTTGGTCCTATGCCAGTTCATAGTCTAGGTAGGAAGGTCTACACTTTTGTGGTTGTAGATGACTATTCTAGATACTCATGGGTGTTCTTTCTGAGACAAAAATCAGAAACCCCAAGTGTCTTACTTAGTTTTGTGAAACAAATTCAGAATGAACTAAACAGTATAGTGGTCAAAATCAGAAGTGACCATGGCACTGAATTTCAATCTGAAAGTATGACAAAATTATGTGAAGACTTTAGGATTTTCCAAGAGTTCTCCTCACCTAGAACACCTCAGCAAAATGGTATTGTTGAAAGAAAGTATAGGACATTGATTGAAGCTGGTAGAACTCTATTGAGTGACACCTCTCTTCCAAAATATTTCTGGGCTGAGGCTGTAAACACAGCATGTCATGTGATCAATAGGGCTTTCATCACCAAGTGCCACAAAAAGACTCCCTATGAAATTATGAAAGGTAGAAAACCAAATCTATCCTACTTTAGGATCTTTGGTTGCAAGTGCTATATACTTAACAATGGCAAGTCATACCTAACTAAGTTTGCTGCCAAATCCCAAGATGGGATATTTGTTGGGTACAGCATAAATAGTAAGGCCTATAGAGTCTTCAACTTGACTACTCAAGTTGTAGAAGAATCTGTACATGTTGTGTTTGATGAATCAAGATTAATCAACTGTGAGTTGCCTTATAGTTCATACAGTCCAACAAGTATAAGCAAAAGGATGGACAAGCTTTCCATTGAAGAAGCATCAAATGCAGATGAAGCAGTGGAAAATGAAGGCTACAGTCCAGGGGGAGTACAAAACTCTATAGAAGCTGATGACAACCAAGAAGTACAGCATGATGCAGGAGCTGGAGATGTTCAACCTGAAGGAAATCTACCTCCAGTCATAAGACATCTAAAAGATCATCCAGCTAATCAAATAATAGGTGATCCAAGTTAAGGAGTACAAACTAGAAGCAGAAATCTGAGCACAGTCCTGCACTCAAGTTTCCTATCTCAAATGGAGCCTAAGAAATTTGAAGAAGCCATCCAAGACCAACATTGGATTAATGCTATGCAAGAGGAGCTTAATCAATTCAGAAGGTGCAAAGTCTGGGAGCTTGTTCCTAAACCAAAAGACCACAACATCATTGGAACAAAGTGGATATTTAGGAACAAGATGGATGAGAGTGGAGTAATTGTAAAGAACAAAGCAAGACTGGTTGCTAAAGGATATAGGCAGAAAGAGGGAATAGATTTTGATCAGACATTTGCCCCAGTAGCAAGACTGGAGGCAATCAGGATATTTCTTGCCTATGCTGCATATCAAGGATTCAAGGTATACCAAATGGATGTGAAATCAGCATTTCTGAATGGAGATCTAAAAGAAGAGGTCTATGTGGAACAGCCATCAGGTTTTGTAGATTCTCTTAAACCTGATTATGTTTTTAGACTTAGGAAAGCTTTATATGGGTTAAAGCAAGGCCCAAGGGCTTGGTATGATACCCTGTCTACTTTCCTTATTGAGAACAAATTCTCAAGAGGCAAAATAGACAAGACTCTATTCCTTAGGGAATCTAAAGGCAAGATAATCTTAGTCCAAATCTATGTGGATGACATAATTTTTGGGTCTACAGAGAACAACCTTTGCAAGAAGTTTGCCAAACTTATGCAAGGGAAGTTTGAAATGAGTAGTATGAGGGAACTTAAGTTCTTCTTGGGACTCCAAGTAAGACAGACTGATGATGGCTTGTCCATATCCCAGTCTAAGTTCACCAAAGAGTTGATAAAGAAATATGGTATGGAATCTTCTTCTACCATGAAAACTCCTATGGGAACAAATATGCCTATATGTAAAGATAATACAGGTAAGCCTGTAGATGAGTCTTTGTATAAAAGAATAGTTGGTTCTCTATTATACCTCACTGCTAGTAGACCAGATATTATGTATGCTACATGTGTATGTGCTAGGAACCAAACATGCCCTAAAGAATCTCATTACACTGCTGTTAAAAGAATTTTGAGATATTTAAAGGGCACGCCAAATCTAGGCCTTTGGTACCCTAGGAATGGAGATTTTCAACTAATAGGTTATTCAGATGCAGATTTTGCAGGCTGTAGAGATGATAGAAAGAGTACTACAGGTACTTGTCAATTCTTGGGAGGAAGACTGATATCATGGAGCAGTAAGAAGCAGACCAGTGTGGCAATATCCACAACTGAGTCTGAATATGTTGCTGTTGGAAGTTGTTGTGCACAACTATTGTGGATTCAGCATCAGTTAAAGGACTATGGTATTCAAGTAAGTAGAACACCTTTATTGTGTGATTCTAAGAGTGCTATTTCTATTGCTAACAATCCTGTTTCTCGTAGTAGAACTAAGCATATAGAAATAAACTACCATTTTCTTAGAGAGTATGTAGAAAGAGAAGACATCTCATTAAAATTTGTTAAGACAGATTATCAAATTGCAGATGTATTTACTAAGTCACTGGATGAAACAAAATTCAATAAATTTAAAATTGAATTAGGAATGCTGACCATTGATTAGTATATCAACAAACAGAAATTGGCTAAGTAAAATGGTGTCGACACTTTCAGTGATAAAGTGTCGACTCAGTATAGTTATGTCGACTTGTCAGAGAATTTGTGTCGACACAGAAGTAGATGTGTCGACACTTAAGGGTCAAATAGTCGACTAATCCAGAAATGTAGTGTCGACTTCACCAGAATAATGGTGTCGACACTTACAGATTTTGTGTCGACACTTGTACTAAGAGTCGACACAGAATTTCTGATGCTCTACTATGTCTCTCTTGTGACGACATATCCTCAATTGGTGTCGACGCACAGTAGTCAACATTGATGTCGAGACAATAGAAGTTTGTGTCGACACATTTCATCTGTGTCGATACATTTAGTCTGTTTTTGCCCGACTTTTGACATTCTTTCATTATAGGGTATAAATAGGTCAAGAACATATTCTGTCGACACGCTCATAAGGTTTTTGAGACTAAAACCCTGTGTCGACATTCTCTCTCTTCTCTTCTCTCCAGTTTTCTAATTTTTCCAATGGCGCCAAAGGTTGAGGATAACGTCAATGAGGGATATGAGCTGGTAAGGGCTGCGTTCGTCAATGCCTTGCCTGAAATACAATAGGTGATATCTTATCTTGCTGATAATGGATTGGAATATCTGGTTTCTGAACCCACCAAGATCTGGAAGAAGGACGTACTTGAATTTTACACTTCAGCATCAGTGGATTCTTCTGGACTCAAGATCAAATCCACAGTTCATGGAACCAAGGTGAAACTTACTCTACGGAGTTTAAGAAAGATTCTTCAATTACCAAGCATTGAGAATGTAGAAGTGGTCCCAGCCTCTAAGACAAGGGAGGCTCTTCAATGGTGTGGATTGGATCCAACCGTCAAGATTGGAGCAGCCATCAACAGAAAAGGTATGAATCCACAAGGCAAATTTCTATCTGAAGTGGTTGGGAAGGTGATTTTGTGTAAACCTGGCGGCCATGATAGGATTTCGACCTTAATGTTTAACCTCATGACAAGGATAATCTTCAGGATTAACACAGACTGGTCAGCAGTTGTGTTTGATAAAATCAAGGAAGGACTTAAGAAGCCAAATCTGGCTAGGATTTTGAGTCTATATCTGGCTGGACTCATCCCAGAGGTCATGCAACAAATTCCTGGGACTAAGATCAATCACATGAGAAAAATGGACATGTGATTATTCTCAAGATAGGATAGAGTTCTGTCCAAAGAGATGCCTGATGTGGACATGCAGGACACACCAGAGAAATCCCCAAGTCATGATCAAAGTACTGAACAACTTCCAGAAGATCAAGTGAGAGAGCAGGCTGAAGATCAGCCTGAGTCTACTCAAGTCCAGGGTGAATCTTTACCTGCACAGGTGCAGGGGGAGCAAGTTTATTCTCCTGCCCAGGACATTCCTAACACTGAACAGGTGCAAGGGGAGCAGATTTCTGAACAAGCACAAAAGGAATTCACTCTAGATGAGTTGTTTCCTGATGTTGAAATAGCTACTGATAGAGTTGAGGAGGAGCAAGATATTGAGAAGGAGCTCGAAATTGAGGGGGAGCAAGTGATTGTTGAATAAGATCAACATGTCACTGAGACAGATATTCCTCCTTCACATCCTGAAAGAGTTCAGATTGAAAGCTCTTCAGAATCTGAGTCTGAAGAAGCCAGAGTGGCAAAGACAAGGAAGCTCATGGTCTTCAAAAGAAGAAGTCATAGCTACAAGCAGGCTCTACAAACTTCAACTCACCAATCTCCATCTGATTTTAATTACAACAAGTTCATGGTAGATTTGCAGATGAAGCTAGACAATCAGAGATTAGCCTTGGAGAAATATGTTGATGAAAGTCATAAAAATCTTCAGTTTTATTTGGCTCAAGATATAAAGTCTATAAGATTTGAAGTCAATCAACATAAACGAGAAATGATTGATTGTTTTACCAAAGGAGGACATGCTATTGTATGTCTGGCCAAGCAACAAGCGGAAATGAAGAAAGAAATAGATGCTCAATCTATTAATCAAGGATACATTCTTGAAAGTCAGACAAGGCTAAATGACAATCTGACAACTGCGAACACAGATATTCTTGCTCACTTTCAAACCACCATGACTAAATTGGCTGAAGCTGGGGCAACTGAAATGCTAGCATATGATATCAAATTCAAAAATGCTTTAGACTCAGCACAGTCAGCCATAACCACTTCCCAGCAGGAAATTACTGCAAAACTTAACAAGTTGAAGCCCTTCTTCAAAGATGGTGTTAATTATCTAGATGGTCAGATCAGGTTTCAGAAGGACGATCTCATAGATCATGTAGCAAGAGAAGTCCTAAAGGGGGAGAGGGTACTTGTTAATGCTGGCTCAGAACATGCCAAGTGGGTCACTAACAGTATTAGAGCCACACTGGGATATCCACCCATTTGTGATGATGATAATATGGCAGAGTCAGGAGTACAACCTCAAGGTCTACTTGAAGGCAACCAACCAGAGGTTGCTCAAGTCATATACCCCCCTGCAGATTTTGAGGGTATTCATCAAATGGTGCAAAATATGTATAGTCCTCCAGAGGAGGTTTCAAATATTATACTTGGAAAAGTAGACATGTCTAAAGCTGCAATCAAGGCTCAACAAGAGGCTCAACTGTCAAAGAAGAGATTTAGGGAGCAAACTGAACTCAAACCTGATTTTGAATAGTGGAGCCCTACCTCTAGAAACATCATTCTAACTGCCTGGAAAGCTGTCAAAGATCAAGTCCATGAAATGGGCAAGTGGTACAATGAACAAGAATGGCAGAAGCATGAAACCAGACAGGAGGCTATTGTTCAGTATAGAAGGAAAGCTAAGATGGGAAAGCTACCTCCTGATGTTGTGGAGCCTAGCAAATACTTTCCCAAGCCATATCACTATTTTGAGAGAAAAAGACTGAAGGCTGAGGCTCAAGAGAAGGCTGATCTTAAAGGCAAAAAACCCATGGAAGAAACTGAACCTTCTATGCAGGCTCAAGTACAACCAGGAAAAGGGATTGTTATTAAGGAGCCTGATCAGTCTTAGTCTAAGATGTCTTAGTTTTAATTTTAAAAATATGTAATGTGAAACATTCAGTGTTAAACATTTTGTAAATAATCATTTTGATATAATACACAAATCCTGCTCTTTAAGTATTTTTTGTGTATATGCTTTTTATCTCTGTGATGAATCTGTGCAAGTGTTTTGATTGTTAATATTTTCTGTAATATTAAGCTTATATACATCATCATCATTTTGTTTATTATTATCATAAGTGGTGTATATCATTAGCTAATATGGGTTATGACTTCTCCAAATAGGGGGAGATTGTTGGGTACATTTGAAAATGTGTACCTGATTTGAAGAAGCCTAACTTAGCATAATGATATACATCAAGGTGTATTTGATGTTGTTTAAGTTGAATGTGTGTAGGTTAAAAGTATGGAAAAATTTCTAAGTCCATGTGTCGACACCAGAAGAAGATGTGTCGACACTTCAGGAAGATTGTGTCGACACTTCAAGAAGGCTGTGTCGACACAGAGAAAATGAGTCGACATCAAATGTGTCGACACCGGGAAGCAGTGTCGACACACACAAGATTATAGTTGACATCAACTGTGTCGACACACAGAGGCAGAGTCGACAATATTTGTGTCGACACCGGAAGACTGAGTCGACACATATAGGCAGAGTCGACAAAAGCTGTGTCGACACCTGAAGGCAGTGTTGACACATACTATGTTCTGAATCTACATCAACTATGTCGACACACAGGACTTGTGTCGACACATTGCCAAGTCTAGACCAAGTCATTTGCTGAAGAATGATGAAGTGTTTGTGTCGACACAAATACTCAGTGTCAACTCATTCTCAAGTTGTAGTATGCAGAAGCTGAGTCGACTTAAAGGCAAACTTGTCGACTTCACCATAGGCTGTGTCGACACCGAAGTTACTTGTGTCGACACATATAGACAGATGGTCTCGACACTTTCTGACAGACAGTCTCGACACTTTGCTGTCCAAGACAAAGGCACAAGATCTGTTTGAAGACTTGACAGCTGTGGGTTACAACAGGTTAACTGAAGCTGTCAGACTTGTCAGAAGACAGTTAGAAACCGGACCAGCCGGTCACCAAAAAGAAGGTCTATAAATAGACAGATTCAGAAGTAGAATACAGAGATTTTATTTTTGGGATTGAGAAGCAACGCACATAAAAACTGATTAAGGAATCAAATCAAGAAAGTGCAAGGCACTGAAGAAGATCTTCATCAGAAGATCTAAGAAGACATTCTAAAGGGCTCAACCTCTCAGGATCAGTCTAAGGAGAATTCGTCCTAGAATTCTGAAGAATTTTCAGAGGGATTGGATAGAGAGGGATCCACCCATTTGAAGATCAAGAAGGAAGCTGTTACAGGTTTCTCAAGAAGCTGTTTGGAAATCAACTCAGCTAGTTCAGATTCAAGAAGCTTTGAAGAAAGCTAAGATTCAGTTGATTTCATCCATCAGCTGATCAGGTGCTGTCTTGTCCTTTCTCTCTCAATAAGGGCAAGATTCTATAAAACTCTTTTCTAAATTCTGTAGGATCTTTTGATAGATCTGAGTTGTAAGCCTAATTTATAAAGGCTGAGTGTAGGAGAGAAAATCTCTGAGTTGTAGGTCTTGAATAAAGACTGAGGTAGGGCTGAATTGCCTGAGCTGTAGGAGTGTGGTATCACTCTGAGTTGTAGGAACCTTTCCAGGTTCTGAGCTGTAGGATCTGTGGATCTGAGTTAAGGAAGGGAGTTTGGCTGAATCTAGCACACTGCTAGATAGGCGAAGGGGGAAAATGGATGTACCCAGATCTTGGGGAACCACTATAAAACTGTGTGCAATCTGTGATGTGTGAATTTCTGTGATTGTTGTGCTGTGTGTATATATTCAGTAGTTATATTCTGCCTAAAGTGAAAACAAGCATTAGAACCTATTCACCCCCCCCCCCTCTAAGTGTTTAGGTAGTCTTGAAAGTAAAACTATCACAAAGCACTTTAAAGAAAGAGATGTACTTGTCCCCCGTCCGGGTTAGGAAGCGTGAGAGTGCAGATATTCTCTCGTTGAGGCGTTGGACTTCCCTGTTGCTGCACAGGGAGACATGTCTTCCAATGTTTCGATCTTTTTGGGGTTGACCTCTATTTCTCGTTGTGTTACGATGATGCCTAGAAACTTTCTCGCGGTAACCCCGAACACGCATTTGGTGGGATTTAGGCGCAGTTGGAAGTGGTAGAGGAGCTGGAAGCACTTGTCCAAGTCTTCTAGGTGATGGCCCTGTTTGTTGCTCTTGACTAGCATGTTGTCAAAGTAAACCTCCATGGATTGTTCGATGAGACTTTTGAACACGTGGTTCATTAGCATTTAGTAGGTCGACCCAGCCTTTTTTAGCCCGAACAACATTACTTTATAACAGTACACCCCCTCCGCGCGCGCTCGCCGCCCCTTTCACATGCCCCAACATCAGCTCCACTTTGCACGGAATCCTCCCGCTTGCTTGCTCCTCGCTCCCAAAGCACGAAAATATTGTCCTTTTTGAGGGAGACATGACGACCGCATAAACGAGTAAATCCCATGAAAAAGTTCCACGAACTCCAAGATTTCTGCAACAGCATGAAGAAAAGAACTGAATGACTCTCTAATTTATAGACCTCAAATGAGGGCTCATAATGGAAGACGTCCAAGATGACAAAATATTTCTTGTCAAAATTTCCTGCCTCAAAGCGGGCAGCGAATAAACATTAATCTTTGTCCAATATCTCACAAGAATAACAGATAAGTTTTGGCTTGTCAAACTTTGGCGAATGGAACGAAGTGGCTGAGCAAATAGAAAGAGGCGAAGATTCCCAGGACGAAAGTCCGTTTTAGTAATTTTCTAATGATCGGAGCACATCAAGAAAGGTAGAAAAATTTTGCTCTCATCGCTCCGCGGGTCATGGCTCGCAAAAATTTGGGTCTTTTGATGGGGTTCCCCTAAAATTTCTAAGTCAAACCCGCAAGAATCGGATCAAGTCCGCATGAACCCGACTACACAAGTCACGCACGCGAAGCTGTAAGTCTCGAGTGCACCCAAGAGGGAGGTCGAACCCGCGCATGCGCACGGCTGGGGGGCGCAGGAGTACCCCCTCACACGGCCACACACCCCGCACGCGCGCGCGGCCTGCACGCGCGCAACCCCGCGCGCCCGGAGCGCGCGCGGCTTGCACACGTGCAACCCCACGCGCGCCTGGCACACGCGCGGCCAGCCCGCGCCCCGCGCGGCCAGCCCGCGCCCCGCGCGGCGACCCCCGCCATTTCCGATCGTCTCTGCCGCCTCCAGCCACCGCCGCCGCCGTCGGGCAACTTGCCCGGGCCGCCCGAACTGCCCAGAAGGCACTTCTGTCAGTTCGCTAAATTTGGTGATCCAGGTGACTGAAACATAGTGACGTCATTCGTCAGGACTAATTACGCCTGACGTAATTACCACCATGACCTTCCAAAAAACTATAAATATGTCCTCGTGCCTTCATTTGAAGACAAGCAACTCCAGAGGCAAGAGAGAGCTCTGAGATTTTCCGGCGAGATCGTGGACTTAGGTCGGTCCTCCGCTAGGAATTCGCTCCGCTTTTCTTCTTGCGCAAATGCTCTGTGGACTTAGAGATTTTCCCATCCGGAACGCTTGCACCAAGGTTTCGTGGACTTAGCCAAATTTCCAGGTCGGAACGCTTCCACCAAGGTTCTGTGGACTTAGCCAAATTTTCAAGGTCAGAGCGCTTCCATCGAGGCTCCGAGGAATTAGTTTCATTCCCTTATTTATGTATTCTACAATTGTAACGAAGAAGCGGCATATCACCCTCCAAGAACACGTCTCATTCCCTGTAAACTCAAAGAATTAGTGAATTTTGGTTCGGCATAGATCCAGCCGTGTAGTTTTTCACCCTTTCCGGATTTTTCACGTCAAAAAAGCCTCTTGTCATTTGGTGCTATTTATTTGACTCTTTGTGCGTCTGGTCCGATTCCAAGCTAAGCCCAGTCCGCAACATTCCTAAACAAAGTGTTAGACGAGCATTGCTCCACTTAATCATGCTAGACAGAAGTGAAAGGATGAGTTATGGAAGAAACCCCAAAAGCCGATAGAAACATCTCAAAATGCACAAATCGGGCAGATTTTACACCGATTCCAACAGTTCTATTCAATTTTGTTTTCAATTGAAAAAATCAAATCACAACAATTAATAATATTAGTAAAAATATTTCGATTTCATATAGTTCTTTATCATATATTTAATATATGATTCAAAAATAAAATACATGTACCCCATATCTTGTCAGAATTTTCTTGCCTTATAGACAACGCCAGACTTATGCTAGGAACTGTGGATAATTCCTTTGGAAAAATAGGCCCCACCACCTGTATGACCTCCTCTGCCGCCACCATCACCCCTCACTTTAAAAAAAAACTAAATGCATCTCACCGAAGCTAATGTTTCCTTTGGAGAGGCTTATTTTCACCGGTCAAGCGGTTATGATCGCATGATTCGGATCTCAATTAAGGTCTAATTCATGCGCTTGTAGCCGCTTGACCGATAAAAATAAGATCCCCCAAATGGAGCCTAAGACTGACAAAGCCTCCACCTCCCAAAGCAGTTCTGCCAGCTTCTATTGATGGAGTTTCCCATGTATTTCCCAAAGTACCCATCCAAAGAACAGTTCATCTCCTATGCTGAATCCTACGCCGCGGCTTACGACATTAGACCGCGTGCATTGGTTGTGTCGTTGAGTGTGCAGAGTTTAATTCGAATGCCGGTCGGTTGCTAGTCAGGACTGATGGGTACCCCATAAATAATTATGATAACTTCCGCGCGTCGGATCGTAACTCTGCCGGTCGGTTGCTAGTCAGGACTGATGGGTACCCCATAAATAATTATGATAACTTCCACGCGTCGGATCGTAACTCTCGCGCACCGGATCAAAACTTCCGCGCGCCGGATCGTAACTCCCACGCACCGGATCATAACTTCCGCGCGCCGGATCATAACTCCCGCGCACCGGATCGTAACTCCCGCGCACCGGATCGTAACTCCCGCGCACCGGATCGTAACTCCCGCGCACCGGATCGTAACTCCCGCGCACCGGATCGTAACTCCCGCGCACCGGATCGTAACTCCCGCGCACCGGATCGCGTAACCACCGCACGACGAATCCCAACCGCCGCCGCCGTTACGGGCGGCCGGCGGCCGACCACCCCCCTTGCGGCCGGCGGCCCCGGCCGGCCGGCCCCTTGCGGTCGGCAGCCGAGGCCGACCGCCCCCTTGCGGTCGGCGGCCCCGGTCGGCCCCCTTCGTGCGTCCGGCGGCCGTGGCCGACCGCCCTTGCGGCCGGTGGCCCCGGCCGGCCCCCTCCGTGCGGCCAGGGGCCGCGACCGGCCGCCCGTGGCCGCCCCCCCCCCCCCCCTCGCGGCCGGCAGCCACGGCCGGCCGCCCCCCTCAGACGGGGCGGCCTTGGCCGGCCGCCCAGAATCGTCCGCTCGCGGCGCGGGCGGCCGCCGGCCGGCGCGCCTCCTTCGACCACCATCGTGGGTCGCCCTTCTCTCCACCGTCTGTTCGTGGCAGGTCATCACGGCCCTCCGATCACCACAAGCGATCATGGCCCTCCGATTTGCGATTAACCACCCTAACCACCTCGAAAACCTATATAAGTGCCCCGGGTAGTTCATTTTAGGGGATCCGGCTTCATTCTCTCCTTCTCTTTCTCTCTCTTCATTCCTACCACTCCCCAGAGCTTCTCTCTCTACTCTCCTCCTCCGTTCCTCTTTCACTCTCTAACTTGGCAGGTTCTCCTCTAAGCGCCTCCCAAAGAAGAAAGGGAACAAAGTGTCAGTGAAGGCAACCCTCCACAACCTGAGGGATACAGCGGAGGCATCGTGCGGAGCGCAAGCCTGAAGAGCAAGCACTCAAGAAGACGCGCGTCAAAGTGTACGAACTCCTAAGCAGTAGTCTGTCGCCCAAGGATAGCTCTCTCAACCCCCCCCCCCTAGTATTTGAAACGAGGCTCGGCCTGTCGCCCTCGCTTTCTCTCTACAAGAGCACTGTAATAGAGGCAAATAGTGGATCTTGGCTGGCACAGACCCGACCACGTGGTTTTTTTCCTTTTCTGGGGTTTTCCACGCTAAAGTTGTATGTATGCAATCTCTCTTTTTCTACTTTGACTGTGTGCATACTTGATCGCCCGGGGCTAAGACGGACCGATCTGGAACCGGTCTACTGTGGGCATTAAGTGAACCGCAATAGTTTGGCGTCGTCTATGGGAAGCATTCCCAGCAAGCGTGAGAAGACTCAGAAGTTTGTCAGAGCGTGACAGAATTGCCGGAAAGAGCACCCGAACGACTAGGGGGGCGATCCTGCGTCAGCAGGAGGATCAAGCCGCGTCGCAGTCTCTAGCGAACATGCCGCCGCAAGAGGACGTCCCAGCACCAGGAGCAACGCCGCCCGAAAACGCGGCGCCCCCGCCAGACATCCTAGTTGAGATGCTCGCCCTATTAAGGCGACTCGCAGGCCCCCACATGCCCGCAGAGGCCCCAACTCAGTAGAATCTACTAGTTCCACCAGCAGAAGGCCAAAGGGTCGTTGAAGAAGAATCTGAGTCATCAAGGCACGACAGCGTCGAGCATCCCGTTTGCCACATCAGGGCGGCGGGAATCGACCCTCTCCTCGGCAATCAGCAGCAGCCGATCCCAACAGAGCCAGGTGCAGGAATGACTCGAGAAGCATTCCGCGAAATGTTCGAAGAAGAGTTTGGACCTGTCGGCCAGCGAGCGATGGCGGCGCGATGCCCCGCTCGGGTGGGGCATCACCCTTGGCTCCTGGGGTACTGGCCTATCCCGTCCCTCAAGGATTCAAGATCCCCACGTTGAGACGTACGACAGAGTGGACGATCCTTGGGAGCACATCAACCACTTCTACACGATCCTCCACCTCTACAACGCGCCCGATAAACTGCTTTGTCAGGTCTTCCCTACCACCCTTAAAGGGCAGGCCCGCACTTGGTTCCATTCCCTCCGAGAGGGGTCCATCAGAAACTTTCCCCGGCTGAGCCAGCAATTCCTCGATCAGTTCATGGTCAACCGCAGGATCGCAAAGGATCCATCCCATCTCTCCGGCATCCGGCAGAATAAAACCGAGACCTTGAAAGAGTTTTTCCGCCAATTTACTGCGGAAGCGAGACAGATTCCTGGGGTAGACCCAGAACTCCTTCGAGGGGTCTTCCTCGGGGGACTCCGACCAGGCGGATTCTACTCCGATCTAATGCAGGATACTGTCCTCAGTTATGCAGATCTGGTACATCGAGTGGAAGCTCAGATAGCCGCGGACGAGGCTATTGAGACCCACCGTCGACAGTTTGAAGGAGGCCAAAAGAGGCCGAAGCAACATGAGCAGCCCTTCGGAAGACGAGCAGAGAGGCGCAACGAGAACCGTCGCATCGAGCATTGCAATCAGGAGCCCCTGAGAGGCCAGGACTACGAGCCTCCCCGGACTTACACCCCTCTCAACACAACTCGCGCTAACGTCCTATATGCCATTCAGGACAATCCGGCGCTCCAAAGGCCAAGGGCGCTCCCGACCATTCCAAGGGCTGATCCATCAAAGTACTGCGACTTCCATCGAGGAACCGGGCACACTACTAAAGAGTGTGTGAAGTTGAAAGTAAAGATAGAGCGTCTTGTTCGACAGGGAATACTCGGGCGTTTTCTGCAAGGATATGTGCAAAAGCAGCATGGGGGCCTGCCTGCGCGGAGGGAACCGCCACCTGCGCACCGAGAAGCGTAGGGGGGCAGACAGGTCGTCGGGATTGTGGAAGTCATCTCTGGCTTTCCCTTTCCCGTGGTCAACTCCATCGCCGCTCCCCAAGAAGACAAGGCGGCTGGAATCATTCCTACCATTAGTTTCGGCGAAGAGGACCTCCAGGGCCTCCTCGCACCGCATCAGGACCCGCTAGTTATTACAGCAGAAATTGGCAACCCCAACTTCCGCGTGAAGCGAATTCTGGTGGATAACGGCAGCTCGGTAAATGTTATATTCATGACTGCGTTAACTAGTATGGGAATCCAAAGGCAGAATCTTTGTCCAGCATCAGGCCCCACCTACGGCTTCAATGGGGGACCTGTGTCCGTAGCAGACGCCCTCACCCTTCCGATGACACTAGGAGAATTTCCAAGGCAGGTTACACACGACATACAGTTTGTGGCAGTCGATACATAATCACCCTACAACGCGATCTTTGGTCGCCCACTCCAAACAGCTTTCCAGGCAGTTCCGTCAATCCCACACCTTGCGATGAAGTTTGTCACGCCTGCTGGAGTTGGGGTCGTCAGGGGCAGCCAGGACATGACACGCTCATGCTATCTGAGCCAGGCGTAGCCGGAGTCCGTCTCAGGAACAAACATCTACCACATCTAGAAGGCCGCTCTGGAGAAGGGCCAGAACCGAGGCCAACGCGCCTCCCAAAAACATTTCTTTATATCTAATCATCTAAGGACAACTATAAAGTCGCGAGGAAAACCCTCGTGCACAAACTATCATGCTTACTGTATTTTCTGCTTTCATACTAACTCTTGTCATGCAACAAACACGTCAAAAAGACGTATCATCCCTCAGACCCTCCTGAGGCCAGGATCATCTGTTCCTCAAGGCAGTCCGGGATCCATCGACATGCGACCCGCTTGGCGGTTCAGAGTCCATCATCGTGCAATGGCACGACCAGGCTAAAGAAAAAAACAAAACAACTCATCTCTTTATATTTATATACTGTGATTACGACGTCACTAACTCCTAAAACTTGCAGGATCGATTTGGAATCCGTCCCCTGGGGTCCGGCGAGCAACTGTAGCACGATTGACTCGATCTCCCTGCCGCGGTTCGAAGGTTCTCCCTTCACCCGTTCAGCGGATTTCGACGTCGTCGGGAATGAGCACCCCCGGTTGGCCACGACCCATAGCGTGATAGCCTTGGCCTAACAACAGGTTGCGATGTCGCTTGGGGACCGAATACCAAGTCCCACACAGACTGTAGCACGGTGGCCTCGACCTTTCTCCTATGGCAGAAATGCTCACTATTCTCCTACGGAGCGGGTCGCGACATCGTCAGGGACCAGCTCCCTCAGTTGTGTGCAACCCATAACGCGATAGCCTCGACCTCACTCCACCAGCGCAAGGACTCGGCCTTCGCTGCGTAGTAGGTTGCGATGTCGTCCGGGTCTTCGGGGCCACACCTCAGCAAATACTATGGTCCATCAGCTTCTCGCGGGGGTTCGAATTGACCATGTCCTCCTGCCGACAATAGGTCGAGGATTATGACTCTTCACCTGCATCCGAAGCTCGACCCCCCGCCATCCTGGGAAATCCCCCACGATCGGTATAATT
Source organism: Platanthera zijinensis (assembly GCA_039513925.1). NCBI lineage: Eukaryota > Viridiplantae > Streptophyta > Magnoliopsida > Asparagales > Orchidaceae > Platanthera > Platanthera zijinensis. The sequence continues at coordinate 173,623,845 of CM077083.1, forward strand.
ACAACCTCAGGGTCCATCAGCTGCTCGCGGGGGTTCGAATCGACCATGTCCTCCTGCTGACAATAGGCCGAAGATTATGACTCTTCACTTACATCCGAAGCTCGACGCCCCATCCTCACAGGGCCTGCCCTCCTCGCGACTGGTGCCTAACTAAGCTACAATCGCAACTAAATCGGGTTCCAGCCCCGCTGAATCCACATCTTAACCAACAACAGTCACACTATGGCGCGATGACTTCACTCTCTCTGGCGCGGTTCAGGGGTGCACCCTTCGTCCGCTCAGCGGTTTGCGTCATTGCCAGGGATCAGCTCCCCCAGTTGTGCACTGCCAACAACGCGATATCCTCAGCCAAACAATAGGTTGCGGAGTCGCCAAAGGGGCTAAACAGTGAGTCCCCCGCAGACTGTAGCACGACGGTTTCGACCTCACTCTCATGGTGGCAAGGCTCTCCCTTCTCCTACCAAGAAGGTCATGACGTCATCGGGAGCCAGCTCCCTCAATTATGCGCAGCCCGTAGCGCGATGGTCTCGTCTTCTCTACCATGGCACAAGGGGACGCCCTTCACCTTGTAACAAGCTGTGACGTCGTCGGGGTATTCGGGTCCACGCCCCCCATTGTCATCGGGTTCACAGTAACTCGCAGGGGTTCGAACGAACATGGCCTCCCGCCAGCAATAGGTCGGAGCTCCCATAACTCTTCACCCCCATCCAGAGCAAACAATCTTCCAACGCTCAGGGCCTGCCCCTCGCAGTTGGTGCTTGGTTAAGACAACAATTGGCCACAACAGTCAGAAGTAAAGGCAGTGACAACCACTCAACAAACATATCAAGTACAAAGGTACAAACCGAAAAAGTACAAAGGTACAAATCGAAAAAGTACAAAAGTACGAATCGACCAAGACAAGCCCACAAATACAAAGAAGTACATACATACAAATCAATAAAGAGCATCAAAGAGATATTGTTGTCACTCAGCGGCCTCGCCCGCCTAAGCATCAGATCCCTCCTCCTCTGACAAATCCTCAAGACCGAGGCCGGTAACGTCGCATCCCCGCTTCTAGGACACCATCCGAAGGGTCTTCGCCATCCCCTGGCAGAAAGCGACTTCCCGCAAGTCCTCCATCTGTGGCTCCACCGCCTGAGTCCACACATCCTCACGAACCTCCTCTGAGATCAGACACCGGTCTCGCATGTAATCCACAGAGTCCCGGTACTCTGCCAGACCAGCCGCCTTCAGCTTAATCTCCCGCTCCGCGGAGGATAGCCGCATCACCTCCGCCCTGGATAGCTCCAGCTCTGCCCGAGCTTAATCTAGAAGACGCAAAGTCTCTTCCACAGCCGTCTTCTCGGACCAGTGCGCAGCTATGGCGTCCTCCAGCTCGTACCACAGCTCGGACCGAATCTGCCTAAGCCGCGAAATATCGCGCTCTCGATGCCCCTTCAGATCCGAAAGGGCACTCTTCGCCTCCCCGATCTCACCCTGAAGGGCCATATAACCGTCCTTTAGGCTCACATAATGGTCATTCCACGTAAGCGCAATATTTGCCTGAGTCTCCATCTACAAAAGAAAAGGGACAAGTTAGAAGAGCTTTCCTCAAAATCCACCACTCAAAAGTTGAGATCAAACGTATTGCATGGTTCATCGCCTCCAAGGAAGTGGAGACCCTCTTTCCTTTCACCACCTGCCGCACCGCAGCCCGTGCTGGGGAGCCTGGGGTGAAAGTGAAGGGATAGATACTACTCTAGAGGGGGGGTGAATAGAGTAATCAAATTTTGCACAATACAAAACTTAACTGTCTACCCAACTCCCTTGGAGTGAAGTGCGGAATGAAAAGATTATAGATATTAATTTAACCTTAAAGCCTAACACAAGTGTAGTGCAAACTCAAGCTAACTGTAATTACAGTTAAGGCTTGGAAAACCTAAACAGCAACTAGCAACCTAGTTATATCTATTCACAGCCACAGTACAGGAAATATAATAATCAAGCCAGACGACACAAGGAATTTAAGTGGTTCCCCAAACAACTTGGGTACGTCCACTCTTCTACCACCAAGGTAGGAATCCACTACAGGTTTTTGATCAGGTGCCCTGCCACCAACAGGATCTTCTTCAGGTAGATCCAGAAACCCTTTAGACTTTTGATCAGGTGTCTAAAAACCAAGCACAGGTTTTTGATCAGGTGCCCTGCCACCAAGGGATACTTTTGAAGGGAGTAAGAACCCTGTACAGGAGGGGGAAGAAAGTTAAGATGTCTTCTTTATTTTACAATAGATTAGAGAAGCACAAAAGCTTGCACTGAGCTAGAATGCTCTAAAGAATCAAGGCTCCCCCTGGCTCAAAGATGTCCAGGTGAAGTCTTGCTTCAGTGCAGAGAAACTCTTCAGAAAGTTCTGAAGGAAAGAGCTACAGGAAGAAAGTAAATAATAAAATCAAAGTTCTTCAAGCAGCTATCTTCTTCTTCTTCTTCTTCAAAGGGACTCTGAGTTGAACTTCCTGAAAGCAGGAGAACTCAGGTGAAGAAGAGATGAAGATCTTAACACTTCTCAGTTAGATGGAGATTGCTGAGAGCAGGAAGCTTGAGCTTGATGAAGGCTTGAGAGCTTGAAAATACTGGTTAGCTATTCGCTTCTATTAACTATTAACTAGCTTGAATCCTTCTTCAAAAGGTTCTTTATATAATCATCAGCAAGCAACGGCTCTCTTCCATTTGAATTATTTGTCTTCTTCTGAGCCTTGAGACCTGGGCTGTAAATATCAAGAAGACAGAAATATCTCTGCAGCAAAACATTCTATAAAAGGAATAAACCACTTTCTAAGAAGCTGCAGGCTTAAATCAGATAACAGAAGGACTAAATAAAGTCACATCAGAAATAATCTCTTTATAGCAAAAGAAGACTTTTCAGTCTAACGGCTATAAAGGGCTGACAATAGATAAAGTAAATTAAAAAGACAGCTAATAAGACAAACAACTTTATCTTAAAAAGATTTGACTCAGGCAAAAGAGATGGAGCAAATATTGCCTGGAAATTTTATCATACAGCTTAAAATACTGTACCAGAAAATGTATTAATTAATTAAATATAATAAATAAATACAAAATACAAAGGCAAACAGAAAACGTCGAACGACCTTCGAAGATCGTCGAACGACGCACGGAGATCGTCGAACTATCGGGCAGATAGTCGAACGATCCAGATAGTCGAGCTATCAAACAGATAGTCGAGCTACCGCAGCAGATAGTCGAGCTATCAGGACAGATAGTCGAACTATCAGATAGTCGAACTATCAGAACAGATAGTCGAACTATCAAGCGCACAGAGATAGTCGAACTATCAAGCAGATAGTCGACCTACCTCAGAAAACAGATAGTCGATCTATCAACAGATAGTCGAACTATCAAACCAAACCAGATAGTCGAGCTATCAGCAGATAGTCGAACTATCAGATAGTCGAACTATCAGGATAGATAGTCGAACTATCAAAGACAACAGATAGTCGAGCTATCAGCAGATAGTCGAACTATCAAGACGAAACAGATAGTCGATCTATCACCAGATAGTCGAACTATCAAGCGCAACAGATGGTCGAACTATCAACAGATAGTCGAACCATCAGATAGTTGAACTATCTAAGCAGATAGTCGAACTACCACAAACGACCAGATAGTCGAACTATCAACAGATAGTCGAACTATCAGATAGTTGACCTATCCAAGCAGATAGTCGAACTATCAAGGCAACCGATAGTCGAACTATCAACCGATAGTCGAACTATCCTCGCAGACATAACGTCGAGCAACTGGTAGACGATCGTCGAACAGTTAGTCGACGATAGTCGAGCGGCGTTCCACGATAGTCGAACGAACAAACAACTTAACCAAATTCTCAATCTGGAAAAGTGAGGACTCAACAGCTAGACTCCTAACCATTGACCATAGATATTTCTTGGGTCAAGGGGCACAAAGGAGAGGACTAAACTCAAATCAAAAACTAGGGTACCAACAATCTCCCCCTATTTGAGTTAAGTCTCTCAACATCTAAAACAAACACTAGCTATAGAAAACTAAACTAATACAGAAAATAGATAACAATAAACTGGCAGATAATCAATCAGATAAACAAATAATCAAATATATCACAGCAGTTTAATCAAATTATTAAGAATCTTTAGAGTCAGGTAATGGATCAGAAGAACTAGAGACAAAAGAAATTTTTCTGAGAGGGTCATCTGATTCTTTCTTTGACATCTTTAAATCCTGCACGCCAAGGATCTTTAGTTCTGTAGCTCTGGGGACAACAGCTTCAGGATGTTTTTCCATGTACTTTGCTGGATCAAAAATCTCAGGATTGACTTGAAATTTTTCAAATTCTTTCTTTCTATAAGCTGACATGGTAGTAAAACCAGTCGTATCTTTACCTTCGGCTCTTGCTTTTCTTATTTGGGCTGCTCCTACAAGTTCTTGAAAGCGAGCCATCCTAAAATTAGGATCGAGCTCAGGATTTTCATATACGGGCTCAGGAGAAGCAACATCAGCTATTTTATCTAGATAAGACATTAGAATATACTTAGCAGAGAGGTTCTTGCTAGATATTTTAAAACAAAGTAAACTATTTACCTTTCGAAATACTTTTCTCAGATTGAACTGGAGTTGGAGATGAAATTCTCTTCTTTGGAGAAGGAGGTGGGGAAAAGGTTGGTCTTTGGACCATAGTCTCCTTCAATTGTCTTTGAGATCCAGAAAATGATTTGCCTTGAGAGCTTTGATAACCTTGTCTAGGCTGGGGCTGAACAGACGCAGATTTTGCAGAAGAGGCAGAAGGATGAGCTGAAAGGTTCCCAGAGGCTCCTGCACCTGGAGGTGGAGGAGGGGGACCTCTGGGAGTCCATCTTGAAACTGGACTGTCATACCTCTTGGTCCTTTTTCTTTCTTTTTGCTGATTCTTCGAAAACCACATCCAATGCTTAAAATCCTTGGATTTGGGGTCAATGCCCTTCAAAATATAATAGGGAATGTCATTATCCTTATTTGGAGGTGGAGGAGGAGCAGCTTTTCTTTTCTTTGCAGCAGATTTCTTTCTCTTTGATTTTTCAGAAACATCTGAATCATCATCATCATCAGAATGGGATGATGGAGGGTTCTCATAGGGATCATAGGCTTCTGAGACAGCCTTTTCTTTAAGCTTTGAAGCAGATTTCTCTTTTTCCTCTTCCATGGCATCCATAGCCAGAAGGGAGTCTAAATCTAAACCTGGAGAGTCATCCCAGATGGATGACTTTCCAAAATGCAGCTCTTCTGAATCTTTCTCTTTTAAAGATTTTATTCTTAAATCCCAAGCAGCTCTTGCTTGAGTTTCTTCCAAACTTAAAACAGGAGAATCAACTTTGATTTCCTCTTGATTTCCATCCTCTTTATCATCTAAAAACAAATCCAATTCAGGATCTAATTGAATATCAGAAGCACTTGGAGCAGCCTCATAAACAACTGCTATTATCTGGGCAGTTAAATCTTCTCTAATAACATCTGTAGAATCAAGAACATAGATCTGCTAAATACACCATAAGCATTACTTCAAGGTATTCACCAGCAAGCAAATGAATTGACTCATCAATAAATCGGATAAGAGAATTACCTTCAAACTTGACTACCTCCCATGATTCATTTAGATAAGAGGTTATAATCCCTTCTAAGAATCTGGCAATCACAGGAGTAGTGAGATCCTCTAAGCAGACTTTCACTGCAATTTCAGATAGCAGGATTCCATCTGCTATTTCCTTATCAGTCAGAACTGGAGCTACAATTTTCTCAGCAGGAGCTGTCTCTTCCTCAGCTGGAGCTATCTCTTCCTGAACAGACATAACAACATCTGGAACTATCTCTTCCTTAGCAGATTCTTCTTGGGCAGACATGACTGAATCTTTCACAGCTGGAGGAGAGGCAGGAAGGACTGAGACATCTTCATTGAACATCTCCCCCTGCCTGATTTCAGTGGATACTGAAACCAGGCCCCTAGAGGAAGATGGCTCAGCTGATTTGGAGAGGGAATTGATGGAAGCAGATAAGAGATCAATGGAGGCAGCAAGGGGAGCGATTGCCTCTTCAATCATGGTTTTGATTGATGGGGTAATCAGCTCCACAATGCGGGAGATGAAATCAGGAGTGATTTCAAAAGATGATGGAAGAGAGGTGGATGGAGCTGCAGCAGAGATGGTAGAGGTGCTGGGATGGAGGATGGTGTGAACAGGTGATCGAGCAGGAGATGGAGCAGGTGATAAAGCAGGAGAGTTTGATGGGGAATGAATTGGAGAAACAGGAGGAGTAAGAATTCTCTCTGATCCTAACAAATCAAAGCTAGGAGCAGACATCCTAGCCAGATGAGCAGGTAGAGGAGAAGATGGAGGAGACAGAGGAACAACCATAGTTGTTTCAGGAGCAGCAGAGGAAGAAGGTCGTACCTCAGCTGAAGTTGATGGTACTTCAACTGAGGCAGACGGCAAAACAGAGGAGGAGGAAGGAAGAGCTGAGCCAGCTTCACCAGGTTGAGGAGCGACTGATGCAGTCCTTGTGTCCTCAGATGTTGCTGGAGCAGATTTCACAAACGTCCTCTTCCACTTAGAGAACAAGTGGGGATCCATCTTCTTGCTGGCGTTGATTGTTGTTGTAGTAGAACTCAGCAGCTGGGGGAATTTCTCTTTGAGGAAGATTCCAATGACCCTTCCCAGGGTGACTTCCTTCTTTCCTGTCTTCTTCCTGATTAAATCAAACAAAACAGCTGCCCAATCGATCCTTTTTCGATTAACAATTGCACACATGAGTGCGAATTGCTGGCTTGTTATATTGTCATGGGCAGAGTGCTTACCCAGGAGCACTTTTCCGACTACCTCAGCAAGGAACTTGATCTTGAAGGGGAAGTTTACTTTGAGCAGCTTGGTGGGAATGCCCTCAGCATGCCCCAGCTCAACCAGCATTCTTCCAAATTCCTGAGCGTCTTGCTCATAATCCTCATCACCAATAACTAAACCAAAAACATCAGATAAGACGGCCGGAGTCAGGATAACTTCTTCTCCGCCGATGGTACCGATCATCGATTCGTCTGTGGAAGACGACGTGAAAGCCCATTCTTTAATTTCTGGAATGTTGATCTTAATTCTTTCAGACATCAACTTCTCTAAACCCTGATCCCTGCAAAGCTGTAGAACTTCTACTATTCCTGCATCGCAACTGCTGAAAGCGTCGAAATCTACGCTGAATCCTGCATCAAACTTCACGACGGCTAAAACTGCTGGAGAGACCGCCATGGATTCGCCGGAGAAAGCACGAGAAAGCTGCAGAGAACGAAGAAGACGAAGCGCCAGAAAATCGCAAGCGGAAAAGCAGAATGCGAAAGGGCAAGCTCCGTCGACGATAAAGCACAAGATCTTTTAACCTAGGTCGACTATCGGCTTTATATTGGAACGGAAATAGTCGATCTATTAAAAAGATACTTGAACCGATAGTCGAACGGACGTTCGACGATCGGCTCAGAAGCAGAGTAGTCGAACCATCGTTCGGCTATTTCTGGCTTCACAAGCAACAAGCTGTCGTCGAGTAGAGATCGACGATGAGCTTAACCTGTTCGACGATGGTCGAACGTCGATCGACGATCTTCAAACATATAAGCTATCATTTATCAAAGGTTGACGATAGGCTTAATCCGTTCGACGATCTTCGATCATCGTTCGACGATCTTCAAGCAGATTTCAACATAGGCAGATATTGTCACACTTAGTCTCGTCCATTAATCATGCCTAGTTGGACTAAAAAGAACAGATGCTTCTGTTCATCTAAAGGCTTGGTGAATATATCACCTCTCTGAAACTCAGTGGATATGAACTCAAGACAGATCTTGTTCTTTTCCACACAATCTCTCAGGAAATGGTGCCGAATCTCAATGTGCTTGGTTCTAGAGTGGTGCACTGGATTTTGTGCAATTGAAATAGCACTGGTACTGTCACACATAATTTTGGTGTTCTTGTGTGTGTAACCATAATCCACAAGCTGGTTTTGTATCCACAGGATCTGTGAACAACTAGCAGCAGCTATATATTCAGCCTCTGCAGTTGAAGTTGAGACAGAAGCCTGCTTCTTACAGAACCAAGAGACCAATCTCTCTCCCAGGAACTGGCAAGTTCCTGAGGTGCTCTTCCTGTCAACTCTGCAACCAGCATAGTCAGAATCAGAATATCCAATTAATTCAAACTCTGACTCAGCTGGGTACCAAAGTCCTAGATCTGGACATCCCTTCAGGTATCTCAAGATTCTCTTTAGAAGAATCAGATGAGATTCCTTGGGGTTGACCTGGAATCTAGCACAAAGGCATGTAGCAAACATTATATCTGGCCTACTTGCAGTTAGATATAATAGGGAACCAACAATGGCCCTATAATTCTTTTGATCAACTAGCTTGCCGTGATCATCAGAATCAATAACTACATTAGTAGCCATGGGTGTAGGCATTGCTGAAGCATCAGCCATCCCAAATTTCTTTACCAATTCCTTGGCATATTTGGATTGGGAGATGAAGATACCATCAGCATCTTGCTTAACTTGGAGACCAAGAAAGTAAGACAGCACACCCATGCTACTCATCTCAAACTTAGAATGCATCAAGTTGGAAAACTTTTTGCACAGTTTGGGATCAGTGGAGCCAAAAATAATATCATCTACATACACCTGAACTAACAGGATTGTGTCCTTGTGATGCTTGACGAAAAGGGTTCTATCAATTACTCCCCTAGTAAAGTTGTGCTCTAACAGGAAACTAGCTAGAGTCTCATACCAAGCCCTAGGAGCTTGCTTTAGTCCATAAAGAGCTTTCTGCAACTTAAAAACATGAGAAGGCTGAGTTGAAGAAACAAACCCTGGTGGTTGTTCAACAAACACCTCTTCCTTAAGCTCACCATTTAGGAATGCACTTTTGACATCCATTTGGAACACCTTAAACTTCATGTAGGCTGCATAGGCCAAGAAGATCCTTATTGCTTCTAGCCTTGCAACAGGAGCAAAGGTTTGGTCATAATCTATACCTTCCTCCTGTCTGTAGCCCTGAGCTACAAGCCTTGCTTTATTCCTTACTATAATTCCATTTGCATCTAACTTGTTTCTATACACCCACTTGGTGCCTATGATCAGTTGGCCTTTAGGTCTTGGAACCAAAGTCCAAACTTTACATCTCTCAAACTGATTGAGCTCCTCTTGCATTGCAATGATCCAGTGGGGATCTAGCTCTGCATCTTTAAAGGTGAGGGGCTCAACCTGTGAGAGGAAACAAGCATGCATCACATCCTGTCTTAATTGATGTCTTGTTTGCACACCAGCTGATATGTCTCCAATCACTTGAGATGTGGGGTGATCTCTAAGTGTGACAAAATCAGCAGGTGGGATGTGATCTTCAGCAACAGTTGGGATTAATTCCTCAGGAGGAATTTGATCTACTGTTGGTGGTACAACAACAGCTTCAACAGCTTCAGCAATGTCTTCATCACTGTCTGATTCAGTGATCTGAAGAGTTGATAGTTGAAGGATTTCTTGAGGGGCATCATGTACCTGCAAAGAACTAGATGAAGGAGAATTTTCCTTCTCCTTGTAAAACATCTGATGCTCATCAAAAGAAACATGCACAGATTCTTCTATCTTACAGGTTGATTTGTTATAAACCCTATAAGCTTTGCTTACTTGGGAATATCCAAGCATGATTCCCATTGAAGCTTTTGCTTCAAATTTTCTAATATATTCTTTATTATTATTATGAATATAAACAGTACAGCCAAAAATTCTAAAGTAATTAATTTTTGGTTTCTTTCCTTTAAGCAACTCATAAGGAGTTTTACACTTAAGTTTGTGTATCAAACTTCTATTCAAGACATAATTGGTTGTGCTAACAGCTTCTGCCCAATAGGATAGAGGCATGTTAGCATCTGCCAACAATGTACTAGCAGCTTCAATTAGTGTTCTATTCTTCCTTTCAACTACCCCATTTTGTTAGGGAGTTCTAGGAGCTGAGAAGCTATGTTTGATACCTTCTCTCTCACAGAATTCTTGCATGAGAAGAGAGTCAAATTCAGTACCATGATCACTTCTGATCAAGGCCACATGAGTAGAGTACTCAGTCTGCACACAAAGTAGAAAGTCTGTAAGGGCTTTGAAGTTATCAGACTTAGTTCTCAAAAAGAAAACCCAACTGAACCTAGAGAAGTCATCTACAATTACTAATGTGTAATACTTCCCTCCTAAACTCTGTACATTTATTGGGCCAAAAAGGTCCAAGTGTAATAAATACAGGATTCTAGGAGAATCACTTTTATTAACAGATTTAAAAGAATTCTTGGTTTGCTTGCCTAGCTGACAAGCCTTGCATAGGCTCTCCTTCTTGTAGGGGCAAGAAGGTAAACCTCTAACAAGGTTGTGCTTAGATAACCTAGATATATTCTTAAGGTTTACATGACTAAGCCTTTTATGCCATAAAGAATTATTATTAAGGGTTACTTCATTAAACAGGCAAATTTCAGAATTAGATGAATTAAAATCTACTAAATAAATATTGCCTATTCTATTACCTATTAAAACAACATTATTATTTAAAGTAATATTGCAAAAGGAGTTAGAAAAAGAAACCTGGTAGCCAGCATCACATAGCTGGCTAACTGAAATCAGATTATGCTTCAGTCCATTGACATAAGCAACTCTCTTGAAAGTAACAGCTCCAATTGTGATCTTGCCATAGCCTTCTGTCTGACCACAGCTGGAGTCTCCAAAGATAACCTTTGGGCCGAGCTTAACTTTGTACTTTGACAGCAGCTCTTTGTTTCCTGTCATATGCTTAGAGCATCCACTATCCAAATACCACTTATTTTGAGTGATTGGATAGGCCTTCACCTGCAAAAATTTCATTTAGACAGAGTGGACCCAGGTAACCTTGGGTCCCTTGTTTTTTACATAAGAAAAACTGGAAATATAAGAAAATACAGACTGAGGGTGATAGCCTAGAGGGTGAGATCTCCTAGGTGGTATTCTCCATGCAGATGATGGGTCAACAAACCTAGGGTTTCTATTCTCATTTAGGTTTCTATGGAATTGATTATGATTTTGAAAATCATATTGAAATCGTCGATCGGCGTTCGACGATGGGCGCACAGATCGTCGAGCTTCGTTCGACCATGGAGCATCCGATCGTCGAACGGCGTTCGACGCTTTTTGCATTTCTTTGAAAAACTTCTTTCTCTTTTCTCTCTTAGCTTTATTTAGGGTTTTATTTACAAGGTTTACTTGCTCAGTGTTCTTCTTTCCACTAGCTGAAATGAAGTTCACTGGAGTTGAAAGATTATTTTTGAGAAGGACTGGGGGTTCACTGGGAGAAGCTCCTAAGCCTAGTTTATCATTACCTGACCTAGTGTTAGTCATGCTGGTAATTTCTAACAGCTTAAGGCTTCTACCATTAAGGGATTCTTCTAATCTCTTAGACTTAGCTAACTCTATTTTAAGGAATTTAATTTCTTCACTACAAGTAGTGAGTTCTTCCTTTAACCTAATGTTTTCAGAGGCTAATGATTCTGAGTCAGCTAACCTATTTCTAAGTTCTTTTATTTCTTTTTCTGAACTAATCAAATCTAAACATAAAGATTTAAATTCTAACTTAAATTCTTCTGAAGTAAAATCATAAGAATCAAGTACCTCATCTTCAGTAGGCATCTCTTCATCAGAATCAGAATTCTCTGCAGCAGAGTGATTGCTGCAGGCATCTATTGCCATTAGGCAAACTTCCTTTGCCTTCTTCTCTTCCTCATCCTCACTGGAGCTTGATGAGGAGGATTCTTCATCAGAATCACTCCAGGTTTCAGCAATGAAACCTCTCTCCTTCTTCTTGTTTTTGTGGGAGGATGGCTTGGAGTGCTTCCTGTGTTGTTCTTTGTCTTTTCTCTTTTCCTTGTTCTTCTCCTCTGGACATTCTGGCAAAATATGTCCAGGCTTCCTGCAACCATAACAAATGATTTCTTTAGCAGGAGATCGATCATACCTTGGTTTGTCTTCATAGCGTGAAGACTTCTTTCTGAACTCTTTTCTTCCCATCTTGAGAAATCTTTTGGCAAACAATGCCATAAGTTCCTCATTAGATTGGCTGCCTTCAGAAACATCTGCAGCCTTAAGATCTAGAGATTGCTCTTTTCTTATTGGAGTGGGTGTCTTGGCTTCAGCTTCTGCTTCTCTAGTCTTCAGCACTTGCTCAAAAGACTTGAGCTTGCCGAGGAGAGCTTCAGTTGAGATCTCATTAGTACTTCTGGCTTCCTTGATGGGCCAGATTCTTAGATCCCATGTGCTAGGGAAGCACATAAGAATCTTATCATTGACCTCTGTCAATGATATGTCCTTGTCCAGGGTCCTCAGCTCATTGATGATTGAGCTTAGCCTGGTGTACATAGCTTCCACTGATTCAGCATCAGTCTTTTTGAAGTTCTCATATTGTGAGATCAGGTTGGATCTCCTGTCCTTCCTTTCATCAGCTGAACCAGCTACAATCTGGTTCAGTGTGTCTCACATGGCCTTTGCTGAGGAGCAGTCAGCCACCTTCTGGAACACCTCATCAGACATTGTCTGAGCCAGTATGTTCATTGCCTTGGCATCAGCAATTTTGGCCTTCTTGTATTCATCATTATAATCTGGAGGAGGCACTGCACTCATATCAGATGATGAGGCAGTGGCAGCAGCAGGTGCTCTTGGGGGACCTGACAAAATAGAAGCAAAAATGCTTTCATCAATAGAGTTCATATATAATTTAATCCTTGCCTTCCAGATGCCAAACTTTGCTAAGTTGCATGCTGGAGGTCTGGTGCTAGAATAATCCTTAGACTGGGTCATGATAGTGAATATCTATAAGCTCTTGGTATCTATCAGGATCTTGTGACTTAGGTGTTAGCCTATACAGTCAGTCAACCTCCCTCTGATACCAATTGAAAGTGAAGGGATAGATACTACTCTAGAGGGGGGGTGAATAGAGTAATCAAATTTTGCACAATACAAAACTTAACTGTCTACCCAACTCCCTTGGAGTGAAGTGCGGAATGAAAAGATTATAGATATTAATTTAACCTTAAAGCCTAACACAAGTGTAGTGCAAACTCAAGCTAACTGTAATTACAGTTAAGGCTTGGAAAACCTAAACAGCAACTAGCAACCTAGTTATATCTATTCACAGCCACAGTACAGGAAATATAATAATCAAGCCAGACGACACAAGGAATTTAAGTGGTTCCCCAAACAACTTGGGTACGTCCACTCTTCTACCACCAAGGTAGGAATCCACTACAGGTTTTTGATCAGGTGCCCTGCCACCAACAGGATCTTCTTCAGGTAGATCCAGAAACCCTTTAGACTTTTGATCAGGTGTCTAAAAACCAAGCACAGGTTTTTGATCAGGTGCCCTGCCACCAAGGGATACTTTTGAAGGGAGTAAGAACCCTGTACAGGAGGGGGAAGAAAGTTAAGATGTCTTCTCTATTTTACAATAGATTAGAGAAGCACAAAAGCTTGCACTGAGCTAGAATGCTCTAAAGAATCAAGGCTCCCCTTGGCTCAAAGATGTCCAGGTGAAGTCTTGCTTCAGTGCAGAGAAACTCTTCAGAAAGTTCTGAAGGAAAGAGCTACAGGAAGAAAGTAAATAATAAAATCAAAGTTCTTCAAGCAGCTATCTTCTTCTTCTTCTTCTTCAAAGGGACTCTGAGTTGAACTTCCTGAAAACAGGAGAACTCAGGTGAAGAAGAGATGAAGATCTTAACACTTCTCAGTTAGATGGAGATTGCTGAGAGCAGGAAGCTTGAGCTTGATGAAGGCTTGAGAGCTTGAAAATACTGGTTAGCTATTCGCTTCTATTAACTATTAACTAGCTTGAATCCTTCTTCAAAGGGTTCTTTATATAATCATCAGCAAGCAACGGCTCTCTTCCATTTGAATTATTTGTCTTCTTCTGAGCCTTGAGACCTGGGCTGTAAATATCAAGAAGACAGAAATATCTCTGCAGCAAAACATTCTATAAAAGGAATAAACCACTTTCTAAGAAGCTGCAGGCTTAAATCAGATAACAGAAGGACTAAATAAAGTCACATCAGAAATAATCTCTTTATAGCAAAAGAAGACTTTTCAGTCTAACGGCTATAAAGGGCTGACAATAGATAAAGTAAATTAAAAAGACAACTAATAAGACAAACAACTTTATCTTAAAAAGATTTGACTCAGGCAAAAGAGATGGAGCAAATATTGCCTGGAAATTTTATCATACAGCTTAAAATACTGTGCCAGAAAATGTATTAATTAATTAAATATAATAAATAAATACAAAATACAAAGGCAAACAGAAAACGTCGAACGACCTTCGAAGATCGTCGAACGACGCACGGAGATCGTCGAACGACGCACGGAGATCGTCGAACTATCGGGCAGATAGTCGAACGATCCAGATAGTCGAGCTATCAAACAGATAGTCGAGCTACCGCAGCAGATAGTCGAGCTATCAGGACAGATAGTCGAACTATCAGATAGTCGAACTATCAGAACAGATAGTCGAACTATCAAGCGCACAGATGTTGGGGTTTGTCTCCACAATACCTCAGATTTGTAGGAGGTCAGATCTTGAACTAAGATGAATTAAGTTGTATTTGATGTGGTATTTGAGTTGTATGTGTGCAGGTTCTAATTGACAAGTGTAGACCAATGTCAGTCTGTAATGGGTCACCAAACACAGGACCATGCAATGTAATCTCTCATTGTGTGATCCAAGGTGTTGGCCCATGTATAGCCTCTCTATTGGTATACACTTATCCTTCATGCACATTGGATGGATGGACAGAAGTTTGGAGCTAAGCTTTCTCAGAGAAAATTTTTCCTAAGTCCTTTATACTCGAGTATTTCCTTGTAATACACGAGTAAGTGTTTTCTGATACTCGAGTATAACTTCTGATACTCGAGTAAGTGTTTCTGATACTCGAGTATATCTTCTGATACTCGAGTAAGTGTTTCTGATACTCGAGTATAACTTCTGATACTCGAGTAAGTGTTTTCTGATACTCGAGTATAACTTCTGATACTCGAGTAAGTGTTTCTGATACTCGAGTATATCTTCTGATACTCGAGTAAGTGTTTCTGATACTCGAGTATAACTTCTGATACTCGAGTAAGTTTTCTCTATACTCGAGTATATCTTCTGATACTCGAGTAAGTATGTTCATACTCGAGTAATTGATTTTTGATACTCGAGTAAATTCTTCCATACTCGAGTAATTGACTCTGATACTCGTGTATATAAACGTTTCTCAGGTATATTTTCTGATACTCGAGTTTAGCCTTTTGATACTCGAGTATATCGTCTTGATACTCGAGTATACTTTTCTATTACTCGAGTATACAATTCTGATACTCGAGTATACCATTTTTGATACTCGAGTTATTCATTCTTCTCTCCTGTATTTCTCTCTTTCTATACTCGAGTATACTGCTTCTTGCTACTCGAGTAATCCATCTCTCCATACTCGTGTATATCCTCCATTACTCGAGTATCGCAGTCAACTTTTTCAAAATTCTTCTAAGTCCATTTTCATCATAAGTATTTTGAATCTGTCTTTTCTGATTGGTCCACGTGTCATTCTTAATTAAGATTATGACCGTTGGAATTCACCTATAAATAGTCTTTTCAGAATTGACTTATTATCAAGAGATTACAGAGATATACTTTTAAGGAAAGAGAAAATTCCGTGAACCCTAACTCTCACGCCGCCGCCATTGTTGTTCACGGGAGAAACTTTGGATCGCCGATCTTCGTCTTCAACGACTTTCTCTCCAGCGATCCAGACAAAAAGTGAATCACTCGATCTCGCCGAGCCTCAATATTTCAGATCTCTCTTCTCGATCGAGGTGGTTCTAGTTTTCAGACTCGTGGATCTCTCTCAGGTCATCTTCAACCTTTTTCTGATCAAGCCGAAGTTCCTGAAGAAGAAGACCGTCAAAGATCCAGATCTGAGATTGTTGTTTTGATTTTTATTCTCAAACCAAATTTCATTGTAGGAGAATTTCTCCGAGACTTGTAGGAAGTTTTGTCTTCCGAGTTTTGTAGATCCAGTTTGGATCGAGCTTTGTAGGAACGTGGTTCCGAGGTGTAGGATTGTTTTCAATCCGAGATAGTGGAGTAGCCGAGTCTAGTGATTTGCTAGATCGGTGAGTAGAGTGGACGTACCCAAGATTGGGGAACCACTGTAAATTTCTTGTCTTCTGTGATTGCTTGATGTGCGCTGCGTTAAATTTTTAATTCCGCATTTGACACGCATTTCACCTATTCACCCCCCTCTAGGTGATTTAGGCTAACAACTTAGACCTCTCAATTGGTATCAGAGGGAGGTTGATCGTTAAAAGGTTAACACCTTGATCTTATCCTTCTAAGTTGTTTCTTGAAAAGTATCAAGCATGAGTAAGACCAAGGATTTTGCTAAACTCCCTATCTGCACCAAGAACAACTTTCCTATGTGGAAGGAAAGAGTAAAGTTCTTCATGGAAGCAGTAGATCCCCGGATCTTCATGATTGTTGAAGAAGGTCCCCACATTCCTATGACTGCATCCACCATAGATCCCACCAAGCAAGTTCCCAAGAAGCTGATGGATCTAGATAAGGATGAGATTGCACTTGTCTCTCTGGACAAGAAAGCCAAAAATATTATAGCAAGTGCAGTGGATGACTCAATGCTGCAAAATCTGATTCATTGCCAGTCTGCCAAGGAGATGTGGCAATCCCTTGTGACTCTAATGGAAGGTACAGAAGAAGTGAGGGATGATCGTAGATCCCTACTGAACCAAAAATATGAAGCCTTCAGGCAGGGTCATAAGGAAGCCATAGCTGACACTTTTGAGAACTTCTTCAAGATAGTAAATGGCCTAAGAGTGTATGGCCGGGTCTTCACCAATGGGGAACTCAATGACAAATTCTTAAGATCCCTAACCAAGGAATGGGATAATAAGGTATGTGCCATTCGGGAGTTTCTTGATATGCTTTGTGTTCTTTTACTCCTAAGTAATTCACCTTAGTATAGAGAGTGCTGACATCTACAAATAGGGGGAGATTGTTGGGGTTTGTCTCCACAATACCTCAGATTTATAGGAGGTCAGATCTTGAACTAAGATGAATTAAGTTGTATTTGATGTGGTATTTGAGTTGTATGTGTGCAGGTTCTAATTGACAAGTGTAGACCAATGTCAGTCTGTAATGGGTCACCAAACACAGGACCATGCAATGTAATCTCTCATTGTGTGATCCAAGGTGTTGGCCCATGTATAGCCTCTCTATTGGTATACACTTATCCTTCATGCACATTGGATGGATGGACAGAAGTTTGGAGCTAAGCTTTCTCAGAGAAAATTTTTCCTAAGTCCTTTATACTCGAGTATTTCCTTGTAATACACGAGTAAGTGTTTTCTGATACTCGAGTATAACTTCTGATACTCGAGTAAGTGTTTCTGATACTCGAGTATATCTTCTGATACTCGAGTAAGTGTTTCTGATACTCGAGTATAACTTCTGATACTCGAGTAAGTGTTTTCTGATACTCGAGTATAACTTCTGATACTCGAGTAAGTGTTTCTGATACTCGAGTATATCTTCTGATACTCGAGTAAGTGTTTCTGATACTCAAGTATAACTTCTGATACTCGAGTAAGTTTTCTCTATACTCGAGTATATCTTCTGATACTCGAGTAAGTATGTTCATACTCGAGTAATTGATTTTTGATACTCGAGTAAATTCTTCCATACTCGAGTAATTGACTCTGATACTCGTGTATATAAACGTTTCTCAGGTATATTTTCTGATACTCGAGTTTAGCCTTTTGATACTCGAGTATATCGTCTTGATACTCGAGTATACTTTTCTATTACTCGAGTATACAATTCTGATACTCGAGTATACCATTTTTGATACTCGAGTAATTCATTCTTCTCTCCTGTATTTCTCTCTTCCTATACTCGAGTATACTGCTTCTTGCTACTCGAGTAATCCATCTCTCCATACTCGTGTATATCCTCCATTACTCGAGTATCGCAGTCAACTTCTCCAGAATTTTTCTAAGTCCATTTTCATCATAAGTATTTTGAATCTGTCAATTCTGATTGGTCCACGTGTCATCATTAATTAAGATTATGACCGTTGGAATTCACCTATAAATAGTCTTTTCAGAATTGACTTATTATCAAGAGATTACAGAGATATACTTTTAAGGAAAGAGAAAATTCCGTGAACCCTAACTCTCACGCCGCCGCCATTGTTGTTCACGGGAGAAACTTTGGATCGCCGATCTTCGTCTTCAACGACTTTCTCTCCAGCGATCCAGACAGAAAGAGAATCACTCGATCTTGCCGAGCCTCAAATATTTCAGATCTCTCTTCTCGATCGAGGTGGTTCTAGTTTTCAGACTCGTGGATCTCTCTCAGGTCATCTTCAACCTTTTTCTGATCAAGCCGAAGTTCCTGAAGAAGAAGACCGTCAAAGATCCAGATCTGAGATTGTTGTTTTGATTTTTATTCTCAAACCAAATTTCATTGTAGGAGATTTTTCTCCGAGACTTGTAGGAAGTTTTGTCTTCCGAGTTTTTGTAGATCCAGTTTGGATCGAGCTTTGTAGGAACGTGGTTCCGAGGTGTAGGATTGTTTTCAATCCGAGATAGTGGAGTAGCCGAGTCTAGTGATTTGCTAGATCGGTGAGTAGAGTGGACGTACCCAAGATTGGGGAACCACTGTAAATTTCTTGTCTTCTGTGATTGCTTGATGTGCGCTGCGTTAAATTTTTAATTCCGCATTTGACACGCAATTCACCTATTCACCCCCCTCTAGGTGATTTAGGCTAACAACTTAGACCTCTCAACAGAGATAGTCGAACTATCAAGCAGATAGTCGACCTACCTCAGAAAACAGATAGTCGATCTATCAACAGATAGTCGAACTATCAAACCAAACCAGATAGTCGAGCTATCAGCAGATAGTCGAACTATCAGATAGTCGAACTATCAGGATAGATAGTCGAACTATCAAAGACAACCGATAGTCGAGCTATCAGCAGATAGTCGAACTATCAAGACGAAACAGATAGTCGATCTATCACCAGATAGTCGAACTATCAAGCGCAACAGATGGTCGAACTATCAACAGATAGTCGAACCATCAGATAGTTGAACTATCTAAGCAGATAGTCGAACTACCACAAACGACCAGATAGTCGAACTATCAACAGATAGTCGAACTATCAGATAGTTGACCTATCCAAGCAGATAGTCGAACTATCAAGGCAACCGATAGTCGAACTATCAACCGATAGTCGAACTATCCTCGCAGACATAACGTCGAGCAACTGGTAGACGATCGTCGAACAGTTAGTCGACGATAGTCGAGCGGCGTTCGACGATAGTCGAACGAACAAACAACTTAACCAAATTCTCAATCTGGAAAAGTGAGGACTCAACAGCTAGACTCCTAACCATTGACCATAGATATTTCTTGGGTCAAGGGGCACAAAGGAGAGGACTAAACTCAAATCAAAAACTAGGGTACCAACATGGGGGACAGAGGACCCAAGGACCTCAAGATCCGCTGTATAACCCGTAATTCATCGAGATCATAAGTACTCAAGTAGATGGCTATTCGCAGACCATTGGGCGAGTTGTGGCAAGCAGAGGCGAGCTTGGGCGAGCTGTGGCGAGCAGAGATGAGCAAAGGCAAGCTTGGGCGAGATGTGGCGAGCAGAGGCGAGCTTGGGCGAGCAGAGGCAAGCTTGGGCGAGCAGAGGCGAGCTTGGGCGAGCTGAGGCGAGTTTTGGCGAATATCTCGCGAGTATGTGCGAGTAACCCTAGATACTCGCTCACAGAGGCTGGATACTCGCCTACCCCCTCCCCCAGGATTTCTCTATAAATAGCCCCCCAGGGGTATTGGAAATGACACCTTTTGGAAGAGGCGAGGCCCCCCCAAGTAGATACTCGCCAAGTCCATGCCAGCCT
The DNA here is from genome assembly GCA_039513925.1 of Platanthera zijinensis. Taxonomy (NCBI): domain Eukaryota; kingdom Viridiplantae; phylum Streptophyta; class Magnoliopsida; order Asparagales; family Orchidaceae; genus Platanthera; species Platanthera zijinensis. The sequence goes on from CM077083.1 coordinate 173,643,897, forward strand.
AATACCTCGCCCAGCCTTTTGGTTGCGGAGGGGAAGCTTCTTCAAAGCATCCGGGTACGTGGTGGGACCTCCCCGCTGGAGCACTTGGGGTGTGCTTATAGATATTTTCCTTTCTCTCTCTCGCTAGCCACTCAAATCGTGACGTCGGATCGTAGAATCAGTAACCTTAGGCTGCCTTGATCCTATTTCGAGGTTAGGAATTTTCCTGGCTTCAACATCCGCGTCATCTGACTCGCCTCCAACTCTAGAGCCGCAAGGGGCAGCCCCCTCCGAAAGAAAATCCTGTCGCGGCAGAAGGCTAGGACCCGCCTCCTCAGCTCCACGACCTCCAAACACTAGCTTCCTCTTCCTGTCACGGGAGAGAGGAATGGCGGCAGCACGTCCCGAATAAACAGACAGCCCGCATAGTAGTAAGCGCTTCTCATCGACGAAAGTAGAAATGCTGAACAAGATATTCCCAAGCTCTCGGGGCTCCACAAAACCAAGGACGGGAGTGAACTCCCGCTCGTGTCCTCTAGAATGCCGGCAACGGTCCGGAAGCACGTTCCACACCTCTGGCAATCCACCTGGGTTCCTGACATATCCAAACAAGGTATTCCCATGGCAACGATCCGCCCGGATTTCGAACTCCAGCGACTGCTTGTTGCTGAAGACATCCACGCGACCCCCATCGTCGGCACGCACCTCACACAAATCCTTGAAAGTATCCAAAGAAAACCTCGATCCACGCTCGCAAAAAACGCGATCAACCCCATGATCCGCGTCATCCCAAGAGTGGTAAACTGCGACATAGGAACGCCACAGAACTTCAGAATCTCGGTAACTTCCTCGCGCGCCGGAAGGCGAAAACCGCACCGAAGTGACAACTCGCAAAGAGTCATCCAGCCTCGCGGAGGGTTTTGCACCCGCTCTTCAGGACTAGGGATCCGCACCTCCAAATCAGGGGGCAGGTTGAAGCGCCTCCTCCAAATAGCTACGTGCTCGAGGGAGAGACTCGAGTGCAGCCGCATAGGATGGCTCTGCACGCACTGCTTGGAAACCTGAAAAAATAGAAAAGTAAGGTCAGAAAAGCAAGTCCGAGCAACACGTTGCGCCAACGCATTCGAGCAATGCGCGTGCACAAAGCGCGCAAAAAATTAGCCCGCACATGAGCACGCCGCCAAACCACTCGCAAGCAGAGCGGCCGCACCGCTCGCGCCCCGCACGAGTGCAGCCCCGCGCGCACCCGCGCGCGGGTCCAGCCCCGCGCGCGGGTTCGGCGCCGCGCGTCCCCCGCGCTCGCACGCACCACCTAGGTGCGTGTGGCGCGAGGGGGGGGGGGGGGGGCTTTCTCCCCTCCAGCTTTGTCCGGTGCCCGGACCTTTTCCTCGGTCAGAATCTTACCTTAACAATATCACCATCGCCGCCCGTCTCGGAGTTAACACCCGTTCCGACCATCGCCGCCAAGCCCCGTCGCAAAGAAGAAAATTCCCGCGCTTTCCGTTCGCTCCAAGACGACGGAATTTTGGGGGGCAAATGATGGGTACCCCATAAATAATTATGATAACTTTCGCGCGCCGGATCGTAACTCCCGCGCACCGGATCATAACTCCCGCGTGCCGGATCGTAACTCCCGCGCACCGGATCGTAACTCCCGCACACCGGATCGTAACTCCCGCACACCGGATCGTAACTCCCGCGCACCGGATCGTAACTCCCGCGCACCGGATCGTAACTCCCGCGCACCAGATCATAACTCCCGCGCACTGGATCGCGTAACCACCGCACAGCGAAACCCAACCGCCGTCACCGTTACGGGCGGCCGGCGGCCGACCATGGGTTCCCGACCGCACCCTTGCGGCCGGCGGCCCCCTTCGTGCGGCCGGCGGCCATGGCCGGCCGCCTGAGGACGACCGCCCTTGCGGCCGGCGGCCCCGGCCGGCCCCCTCCGTGTGGCCGGGGGCCGCGGCCGGCCGCTCCCTCGCGGCCGGCAGCCACGACCGGCCGCCCCCTCAGACGGGGCGGCCTTGGCCGGCTGCCCAGAACCGTCCGCCCGTGGCAGCCGCCCCCTCCCTCGGGCGGCCGCCGGCCGACGCGCCTCCTCCAACCACCATCGTGGGCGGCCCTTCTCTCCACCGTCTGATCGTGGCAGGCCATCACGGCCCTCCTATCATCACAAGCGATCACGACCCTCCGATTTGCGATTAACAACCGTAACCACCCTAACCACCTCGAAAACCTATATAACCGCCCATGGTAGTTCATTTTAGGGGATCCGGCTTCATTCTCTCCTTCTCTTTCTCTTTCTTCATTCCTACCACTCCCCAGAGCTTCTCTCTCTACTCTCCTCCTCCGTTCCTCTTTCACTCTCTAACTTGGCAGGTTCTCCTCTAAGCGCCGCCCAAAGAAGAAAGGGAACAAAGTGCCAGTGAAGGCAACCCTCCACAGCCTGAGGGATAAAGCGCAGGCATCCTGCGGAGCGCAAGCCTGAAGATCAAGCACTCAAGAAGACACACGTCAAAGTGTACGAACTCCTAAGCGGTGGTCTGTCACCCAAGGATAGCTCTCTCAACCCCCCAGTATTTGTAACGAGGCGCGGCCTGTCGCCCTCGCTTTTTCTCTACAAGAGCACTATAACAGAGGCAAATAGTGGATCTTGGCTGGCACAGACCCGACAACGTGGTTTTTTCCCTTTTTCGGGGTTTTCCACGCTAAAGTTGTGTGTGTGCAATCTCTCTTTTTCTACTTTGATTGTGTGCGTACTTGATCGTCCGGGGCTAAGACGGACCGATCTGGAACCGGTCTACCGTGGGCATTAAGTGAACAATAACAAGGACGCAGGATGATGAGTTCTTGACTTGGTGGGTCGTGGTGGCGATAGGGGAAAACATCGTACAGGTGGTGCCAGAGTTTTTCGGGACTGGCCAATTTCTCTGGCGGAATAATCCACGGCTTTGAGGACAAGATCGACACTGTCTATATAGGGAAGAAAATTCTTGCAGGATGTGAGGGAACATTTAGTTTATTTTTTTAAAAAAATGAGGGGTATTTTTAATATATTTAAGATTATTGCGATCTAACTCGACGTCCCGGTCGGACCGGAATAACCTGGACCGTCTTAGCTCTCGGAACGGTCGTGCACGCACACAGTCATGAGATAGATTGATTGTACACACGGAGTTTTAACGTGGAAAACCCCCTCAACTGGGTAAAAAACCACATGAACGGATCTGTGCCGGTCGAATTTCACAATTTTCTGGTTGTTACAGCTTGTTTGTGAAGTCGAGGGAGACAAACCACCTCTCGTTACAGCTTTGGGGTGAGAGAATACTTGACACGCAGAGGACGACAAACCGTCGCACCGGGTGTTGTTACAAATTGCGCTTCACGCTGGTTGTCTTCGGTTAGCGACTTGCTGATTCTGAACGTGGGAGCGGAGCGCCTGAACTTGCGGTTGCGGGAGCTACTAGAAACTTGAAAGATTTCGTTTTGTCGGGTGACTTCGACTTGACTCGCTTGTAGCTCGGGTGTGGTTCGAGTGCGGCTCGAAAGAGGAATTCGACAGAGCTTCGACCTGAGGAGGAAGAAGACTCGGAGGAAAAATGTGAGAAATGAGGAGGTCTAAGACTCCTTTTATAGGCTCTAGGTGGTGGTTACGCGGCTATCCGCACACCATAACCACCATCATGATTATTTTCATAATAGTTAAAATGCGTATATTAGGATATTGATTCCACTATTTGGAGACCATTTAAATAAACTATAAAATTGTTAATTAAATCCCCCACTAACCCGGTGGTTAGTGAGTGGTTACGTGCAAATCGGACGGCCGGGGGCGTTTACAACCGATCAGACGGCGGGAGCGGGACTCCACGGGTGGCCGACGAACTTGCCGCCAAGTTCGCCGGCGAGGGGAGGATTGCCGACGGCGCCCGGGGAGGAGCGGCCCGGGCGGCCTCCCCCTGGGCCGCGCTGACGGCCGAGGGATCAGGGCGGCCCGGGTGGCCGCCCCCCTTGGCCGCGTCGTCGGCCGAAGGAAGGGGCGGGTGGCCGCCCCCCTTGGCCGCGTCGTCGGCCGAAGGATGGGGCGGGCGGGCGGCGCCCGGGGAGGAGGTCGGCCGCCCGCCGCTGGCGAGGTGGGGCTCGCGGCGGTTTGCCCACTACGCATGATGGGATCGGTGCGCGGGTGATCGGGCGTGGTGATTGCGTGCGCGGTCAATCCCATGATCCCACTTCTTTTGAGGTGAAGATCATGAGTGTGTGGTTATGTGCACACCTAATGTTATAAAATCGGGTCTCATCCCCAACAAAGATATTAAAAAAAAATCTACCACAAGGGAAAGCCGTCCATTTTGAATGAAAACCAGTTTCCATCAATAAATGCCCTAAACTAACGACCCAATTGGAATTGTGTTACCTATTTCTAATCCTTTTTCTTCCAAAACATACCATTCGAATTTACGATCAGTTCCTAAAACATTCACATGCAAAATTATTTTAAATAATAAAATCGAAAGCAGATTCAATAACTGAACCGCTTAACCCAATAAAGAAATTGAACCAAATCGCAGTTCGATTTCGATTTGGGTCCAAATAGAGCCGCTTGCATCTCTAGTCAAAGGGGGTATAACTCGGTATAATCCGACTCACCGTGCAGTGTGCACTTTAGGAGAAATAATTTGGTCCGCGATGCACTCGCAGCCTCCTGTTTTGTAGGGCCCGCAGCGCAAAGTAAATCTGTGTTCCGTGGGTCTCACTATTTCAGATGCACTTGCTCCTCTAATTGATCTAGCGGAGGGTTTTTTAAAAAAATTTCCGCACTTTTAGTCCGGAACACGTGCTCCAACAACAACAAACCAATTGATCGTCAATCTCGCGTTAAGAACAACAGCGCCTGCACTCTGCCTCGCGGAGAAAAGTAAAAAAAAAAAAAAAAAAAAACTTTACTTTCAGTTTCTCCGGCGGTGAATTCTATTGATCTTCGGCGCCTCCTCGATTTCCCCCGCAGAAGAGACGCTCTTTGCGAAAGAGGAAAACATACAATACAAAATACAGACTGCGAACAATCCGCCGGAGGCCCGACGACGTTTACCGGAGGTAATATCTCTAGATCTTTTCTCATCAATGAATCCTTGATTTGAGCTCTAGTTCCACTATTCTTGTTTTTAATTTTGTCAAATATGCTCTTTAGGAGATTTACGAAGGGCCGATTTCTTGTTTAGTTGGATCTTTCCTTCAGAATACTGAGCAGCCTACGTCTTGGATTCAAGGTTGAAATTGGTAGCTTTTGTGATTCGGATCCGAGTTGGAATTGATTTCTGAGTTTAGGGTTAAGCCGTGGTTTTGATACTTGATGCTGTTATCTGAATTTGGATATGGGAATTCCTTATGCAGCGTGTAGATTTGACGCTTGAGACTCTAAGAATGGTTAGATCTGAATATTTTTCTTGCTTCTCCTCTAGAGATCTAGTGTTGGGTTTGAATTCTGAAGCTCTTAGTGAAGTTTTGATTTTGTTCTGTTATGGAATACCAAGTTAAGACGCAGAGAAAATGAATAGCATTCATCTGCAAAGGGTTGATGCTCGAGTTTCTACTATTAACAATTAGGGTTGGTGCAGTTGATCGAAGATGACTAAAAAAATTGTTGTAAAATTCGGTACAAATAGACACAACTATAAAAAAAACCGCAGATAACAAGAACACAAAAACAATCACAATTTATATAATGAAAATATAAATTTAAATACAGGAGAGAAATTTGATCGTCCGATGAAACACAACGGATCCGCCGAACACGCACGATCCGCGAGAGAGTAGGAGTTCTGGACTGCAATCCGCCTCGCAGACGCACAAGGTTCGCCAAAAACTTCAACGTCGAAGTCCGACGTTCAACCGCACCACCACTGGAGGACAACATCACTACCGGAGAACAACGTCGGCATCGGAGAACAGCGCCGCCACCGGAGAGAAAATACCGTCGAAGCTAACTGCACCCATGCACGCCTTCGACGCTGCGCCTCTCATCTCCAAAGAATGTTCACTGCAACGTCGGTGGCAAACTCCACCAAGCCCGGCGGCAACACCCTCTTTCAACTCCGGCGGCTACCTCCTCCAAGACCGGCGACTACAACAAAAGCCGGCGGCCCCTCCAAGTGCTCGAGCGAGAGAGAGAGAATCGGAGCGAGGTAGGTAGGCAACAACCTTCTCTCGCAGGCGGCTCCCCAAATGAAGGCTACATGCGGTTTTTTTTTACCCAGACAAACTTACAGGTGATGGGTCTTAATTTCTTACGGTTGGAGGGTGGGTTATATTCCGCCTGTACAAGAAAAAGGAAATCAAATTATTTCCCTCACCTCCCTTTGGCAATCTCACGACAAATCCAAACAAAGGAAAACAATTTCCATTTTTCTGATTTAGGAGGCCCACTATATGAAAAAATTAGAATTCCAGAGATAAATTTCGGATCCGAACCAACCGATCCAACAATTACCACCTTGGTTCGGGATCCGAGCCACCATCTGCACGAAGTACTCCCCGCACAAACCACCAATTGTACATGACATCAACTGCGTGAATCAACACTGTAAGTAGCACGGTCTGCACGAAGCACCAGTCTGCACGAATCACCACCTCAAGGACCTGAGGCGTCAGCCGGCCTGCTCCAGTCGACTCATTCATGCTCGGGCTCAACCTCTTAATGTCGACGCAACTGGATCGCTGAATATGACTGGCCTAGTCAGACTACTAGAAGGGCGATCCCCTGCACCACCTTGACCATCAACTTTGTCGACCGCAGAAATCATGGGCACACCACCTCGTATCGCGGTCTTCATCATCCGGTACCAGATGTAACCGCTCAAGCCTACGCACTGCTCCGTCATGCGTCTTGATGTCCACCGTCCCCGTCCCCGTGACCTCACATGCTGAGGCGTCACCCAAAAAGACCGACCCAATCGTCACCTCCAGTTAACTGAACATCCCTGCATCTGAGCAAATGTGCTGCGAATCACCAAAATCCAATATCCAGCTATTAGAGTCACATGGACTCTCAGTGACGAGGAGAGACACATCACTATCATCTGCCGTAGCTACCGCCGCCTTGCCCACACCCTGGACGTCCCCAGAAATCTGCACATGCTGCGGACAATGTCTCCTTATATGGTCACTCTCCCTGCAATGGTAGCATGTCACTGCCTTCCTCGATGCGGATCTGGACCGTGCACTCCCAGATCCCTTCTCAAACTGCCTAACTCGTCGTCCTCCTACTGCCAAAGCATGCTCACCCTCAGGAGCGGGGTCCGACAATATCTGACTGGACACTAACACAGATGTGATCTGCTCCACGTATACTGTATCATTCCATACAACAGAGTGGTCTGCATGTGCTTATACGACGCCGGGAACGAGGTAAGAAGCAATAAGGTTTTGTCTTCTTCCTCCACCTTCACACCAACCACATGCAGTTGGCTGAGAAGTCCATTGAACACGTTGAAGTGTTCCTGCAGGTTACCACCTTCCTGCATCTTCAGTACAGTCTATGCTTCAGCAACAACCTCGTGGTCAATGGCTTGCTTATGTAGAGCCTCTCCAGCTTCTCTCACAGTGTGATAGCATACTCTTCAATATCGATGTTGAACAACACCTTGTTGTCGACGCACATCCTGATAGCTCTAGTGGTGCGCTCATCCATCTATGTCCACTCAGAATTCTTCACTGGAGCGGGCAAAGAATCACGCCTCCGCAGCACTTGGATCAATCCCTTCTCAACCAGCATATCCTTGACTCAAATCTGTCATAGGCGAAAGTTCCCGCTACCGTCAAACTTCTCTACCGAATATCTGACCAACACAATGTTCTTCACTGTCATAGCTGCCCGCAATACCACTAGGCAATCTGATTAATTCACGGATCAGATCTGGAAAGATAGGGAGTGGATCGATGTCGTCACCTACCATTGACCCGAACCTAAAACCGGAACGTCCAATCAGTCATCTACTTGTAACCCGACTCTAATACCACTTGTTGTAAAATTCAGTACAAATAGACAACTATAACAAAACTGCACATAACAAGAACACAAAAACAACCAAAATTTATATAATGAAAATATAAATTCAAATACAAGAGAGAAATTTGATCGTCCGATGAAATACAATGGATCCGCCGGACACGCACGATTCGCGAGATAGTAGGAGATCTGGACTGCAATCCGCCACGCGGACACACAAGGTTCACCGAAACCTTCATCATCGAAGTCCGACGTTCAACCGCACCACCATCGGAGGACAACACCACCACCGGAGAACAACGCCGACACCGGAGAACAACGCCACCACCGGAGAGAAAATACCGTCGAGGCTAACTACACTCATGCACGCTTTCGACACCGCGCCTTTACTCTCCAAAGAATGTTCACTCCAACGCCGTCGGTAAGCTCCACCAAGCCCGGTGGCAACACCCTCTCGCAACACCGATGGCTACCTCCTTCAAGACCGGCGACAACACCAAAGGCTGGCGGCCCCTCCAAGTGTTCGAGCGAGAGAGAGAGAGAATTAGAGAGAGGGAGGTAGGTGGCAACCTTCTCTCGCAGGCAGCTCCCCAAATGAAGGCTACAGGCGGTTTTTTTTACCCAGACAAACTCTGTTACGTCCCAACGGGCGTGGTCTTTTTTATGTGTCAGTATTGTTATTTCTTATGTTTGTGGGGGGCAGTTAGGTCTTTTTGTCTGCTAGGGCTTGGCTTTATTGCCTGAGGGCGTGAGATAAAGGTTATGTTGAATTTTCGATCTATGCTGTGAGGTGTTCGACTGCCACGGGAATTCTTCCCCTTCACCGTTCAAGCAGTCTGTTCAGGCTGAGCCTTAAGATTCCGTTTATCTTATGCAAGTAATCTTCCCTGTTCAATTGTGTGTTGTGTTGTGTGCTGGATTATTGTTCTGGATGTGAGCAGGTAAGGTTCTGGAGCTATTTTTGGAAGTGAAGATCACGGTGAAGAAGCGACAACGGCGGTGACAAGGAAGGAGGCGCAACAAACTCATGGAATTTCTCACGGTTAGTGGGTGAGTTATATTCCACCTGTACAGGAAAAAGGAAATCAAATTATTTCCTTCACCTCCCTTTGGCAATCTCACGGCAGATCCAAACAAAGGAATTTTTTTTTCCTTTTTCCTGATTTAGGTGGCCCACTATTTGAAAAAATTAGAATTCCAAAACTAGATTTTGGATCGGAACCAACCAAAAATGAATAACATTCATCTGCAAAGTGTTGATGCTCAAATTTCTACTATTAACAATTAGGGTTGTTGCAGTTGATGGAAGATGACTCAAAAAACAACTTAAAATTTAGCTTAGATAAAATATAAACGATTTGATAATTGATATGTGTGCCTAAACTTTGCTCAGTTTTGATTTTCGGCTTGTTTCAAAATTCAAGGTGATGCAAAATTATGTAAAAACAGAATTAAAATAAAACTTCCCTAAATATGTAATACTCTCTGAATTCAAGGTGATGTTGTTCCTAAATCGATGTTAAATTTATCTTATTGGTTTGATGGTTTCTCGCATCCTCGCTTATGTCTTGTGTTGCATGTATATATTTGACTGTTCCTCAGTTCTTCTTCCTCTGTGTTTTCTCTTCCCATTACGCAAATTTTCTCGCTTGAGTCTCAACTCTCATAGATTTAGCCTGTCAAACATACATTCTTAGCTTTTTGATGACCTCATCCCGACTTCCACGAGACTTCAATCCAACTCCTCATGTCCTCTTTCTCTTTTTCTGCTCGTTAAACAATTTATGTAATTCTAGATCCAACGTTTCCTATCATCTACTCTTTGCCGCTTCATTGTCTTCGACTTCCCTTTTGAATGTGCATGCATTGTGCTGTCGTGAAGGTGCTTCTGTGATTGTGAGTTACTTAATTGTGATTTTGTGAATTGGTAAGCTACTACCAGCCTCGCTCTTTGAATCTTTACACGACAATAAGTTATTTACTTACTCTCCTCTTCTTCTTCGCATGTTAAGAAAGGTGGAGGGCCCCGGGGCACACAACCGGCCAGGAATGCGGGGACCACAACCACCAGATTGACTGCAGTCAAAGATAAGACATCACAACCAAATCTCCTGGGGTGCATACACTTTGGTATGAGGAGTGGTGTTAACACTTTGATAAAGGAGCTCTTGGGATCGATTCCCCACCACAACAACCTACCTGGTATTTCGCAGTATGCTCCCTAGGAGATTTGATTGGGATGTCTTATCTTCGACTGCAGTCGATCTGGTGGTTGTGGTCCCTACATTCCTAGCCGTCCGTGTGCCCCGGGGTCTCCACCTTTCAACAACGCACAACCAAGCCTTTTGAATTACTCTTTCATTCTTCAAATATTTATTTAGCATTACATGATTACGTTAGATTTCTTCTTGTTTGTGTATCTTTAAATATATCAAAATACGTGAGCTTATTCCAATGGAAGTTTGAAACAGACCAAGTGATGCGGAGCAGAGACGAGGACGAGCTTTGGGCCCATTCGGGGCTGATTTGGAGACTTACCAAATATGGCGTACCCGGATCGACGATCCGACTCCGTGGATGCGTCCGGATTCGCATTGCGAATCAATTTCATATATAGCTATGTACTTTTCAGGTTTTATTTCATGTAGTTTTGGCCCCGAGACCAACGACCAATCATATCCGTTGATTCCGGGTGCCCTATTTTTATTTCTTATAAATAGATGGTTTAGGGCTGCCGTCATGGTTCATTGCTGAATGTTTGGAGAAGAAAGCGTCTTCCTTCATTCCGGTGATCTCCTCCGCGGTGCCGACTCCGTGGAGCCCCTTGGTGACGACTCCTTGGGTAAATTTGTATCCTTTAAATTTATTCTTCCATCATTCTCCTATTTCCTCCGCTGTCCAGCCACTGCCGCCTTGAAATTCCCCTTCCAACATCAGCCAATTCATTGTATTTTCACCCAAATCAGCCACTTCACTTTTAATGAAATTAACTGTTTAAATCATATAGTTCTAAATCATTTTTCCTCCCCTGAACAGCCGCCCACTTCAGCCCCTCCTCCAGCCGCCACCCCTCAGGCAGCCGCCCTTCCCTCTTACCCCTACAACAGTAACCCATCAATCCCTAACTTCTCTTGCAGCCACCCTCGTAACCACGTGGATCCACCTCCAAAACAGCCCCCACATCCGTCCTTGCACAGATCCGGGCAAACCAGCCCAGATCCAAGCCCAATCCTCCCCGATCCAGCCCTCCCCACCCCCCGGAATCCCTCTTTGAGCCCTCCAGCGTTAAGATCTCTTTTATTGGCAGCAGCCCTAATATTTTTGTGGTGTTTTTGTGTTAGTATTCAGTTGTAAAACATTGTTATGGTATGGTTATTTGATGTTTGTTTGGGATTATAGTTTTATGTTATTTGTTCTTTGATAAATCTCTAACTGCAGGAAGGGTTTATTCGCCGTGCGCTCTAGCTTTGTCCCTCCACGCGGAGGAGAGCCTAAGCTTGTTTTTGCCCAAATAAATTATTCTGTCTTGCATTTGAATTAACCGCGTGGGATATTTTAATTTATTATCTAATTTGTGATTTAATCCGTCGGATTTGCATAGCATGTAGGATTTAGGTCGCAGATTTCCCGCCGCCTATAGATTCGCCCTGCGTCAATTGGTATCAGAGGGCAGGTTGCGTGCACATTTCGATACGCAGTAGTAGAGTCTATAGGATTTTTTCTTTAGTCATGTCTATGTATCACCGTTATTCCGAGCCCACTTACTCACGCTCCCATAGAGTCACTTCGGAGAGATCCTCACATTATTACGACGATCATTCTCGATCGCAGTACAACACTTTCAGAGATCGTGTTGACCCACCGACACGACCCCACTATGCTAGAGACGATCAGTATGATGATTGTCATCGTGCTTATCCGTACACACGAGTAGATCATGTTGATCCTTCGACACGACTCGGTTACCTTAGTAATGACTATTATGAAGATCGTCACTTTGAGAGAGATCTTGAGAGTCAGTTTCGTACAATCTCCCCTTCCTTTGACGGCTCATCGAGTCCCGAGTCTTTCAGTTATTGGCTCGTGGATATTGAGTATTATCTTGATCATTTTGAGTTATTCGGTGAGCGTCGCGTTAAGTTTGCAAAACTTAGACTTTTAGATCAGGCGAGAGCATATTGGGCTAGCGTTGAGAGGACCCGCGAGCGAGATCGTCTTCGTCGCATCACTAGTTGGGTGGACATGAAGCGTATATTGTGTCAGAGGTACCTACCTTCATCATATCGGAGTCGTTTGCTCGACCAATTATTTTCCCTTCAGCAAGAATCCATGTCTGTCGCTGAGTACAAGGATTGTTTTGATGAGTTAGTTGTGAGGAGCAATATCCGAGAGGACTCAGCCATGACCACTTGCAGATTTCGATCTGGGCTTCGATCTGACATCCGTACTAAGGTGGATTATCATAGCTCGAAGTCCCTTGAGCAGACGTACCAGCTTGCCCTTTATTACGAACGGTCTTTCAGATCCGCCAGAGTTGGTCGGTTGGACCTTCACCTTGACCTCCGCAGTACGAGTCCTCATACTGAGGTCACCACGATGCCTACCACTGTCCTGTTACCCACGACGGAAGTGATACCTGATACAGATTGCTCTCACCCCAGTGAGATGCTTAGCCCCGTGAGTGATCTATCTCTTGTTTATGTCCCGTCTCTTGTGACTCCGACGGAGGATGAGCCAGAGCGACCTATTGAGTCGGTAGTGTTATGTCTCTCACCCACACCTCCACTTTTGGCATGTCCGGGGTTGATTGACACTCATACCCTAAACTCATGTCTTGACACCGCACCCGCAGACCCAGTCTTGAGCGTAGGTCTATGTCACTTTTCCCTTGGCATTACTCTGAGCCACGTTACGACCGAGAGCTCAGAGCTTGGTGTTGATCTCTTAGTGGCTATGTCACCCATGCACAGGTGCACTACCCCTTTCGATGGTACTCATCGGGAGGACCTTGACCTTAGTGACGAGCCCTATGATGAGCCCCCTGTTGAGCCTCCTGATGATCCGCCACATCTTGGTGAGGTTGAGACTCGGGCGAGCCACTCAGCTATGACGCCTCTTTCATTATCATCTCTGGCCTTGCCCCAGAGCAGGGACCTTGAGTGGAGCATGACATATGTAGGGCCTACCTTGAGTCCACTTGAGCATACTCATATTGTGAGGACCTACCTTATGACACCTCACACACTGGATGAGTTTTGGGACATGCCACCCGCTGAACCACCCGATGAGTTCTTCTATGTCGGGGACACTCACCACACTCGAGAGTCACGTCTTCTAGTCAGTGCGCACGATCTTCATTCAGGTGGTTGCCTCATTCGCGATGACTTTTCGTACACACCTCCTGGTGAGCCCCCTGATGTGTCACGTTCCCTGAGAGACATTTGGCTATTTACGAGCTCGTATTTGAGTATAGTTGTCTCTCACGATCATCTGAGCACTCGTCACACATGGGATGAGTTTTTCTACACTCCGCCGAGAGAGCCCCCTGATAGGCCACCATATTTTAGAGACGTCCCGGTCATTATTAGACTTTCCTGTAGCAGGTACGTTGTGTCGTTCATGTGTCATTTGCATCATTTGCATGAGTCTATTGAGTCGTTTCGTCATCTTTTGCATGAGTCTGTTGTGTTGTCTGTCCATCGTTTGCATGTGTGTCATGAGTCAGTCCGACGAATAATCCATACTGGTAATAAATTTTGTAAATCATATGCGGATGTTCATTGGCAAGTGCAGGTACTTCATGAAGGCGAGCAGGTGACGGTAAGAATCTGCGTTGTGAGGCTCCGTGCGAGGCTTGCTAAAAGCTTGAGCGTTAGGCGAATGGGTCCCTACTCAGTCCTGAGGCGCATCGGGACAAATGCTTATGAGCTGGACATCCCCGCGAGCATGGGTACTCATACTGTGTTCAATGTCGAGGACCTGATGCCAAACTTTGCACCTCACGAGTATTCGAGCCCACATCTTGGTGTCCCTCCCGAGCCTTTACCACCGTTTTTACCACCCACCACTCAGTCTACCCCCGAGCCCTTGCCACCACATTCATTGCCTCGTGCTTAGCCCATTTCTGACCCCCACTTACCCGGGATCCTGTCCCCAACGGTTCCACCATTGGCACCTCAGATCCCACCGGATCCTTCTGTTACTATGTTGAGAGATGAGATTATCACTGAGATCTTTACGCATGAGTCCGTCCCCTCAATAGACGGTCTTGTGTGTCGCTACCTGGTTTACGGGCGCGGACGATCCTTCATTGACGACACCTGGATGCTACCAGCGGAGCTTGATCGACTCGCCCTGGACTTCGACTTCAGTACGACCGTCTCCATTCATTGGAGATGGAAGCTTTTCAGTCCGGAAGAGTTGATTGGCGATGACACTTTTCCAGCGACGACACCTGGGCGACCTCTGGTGGATCTTTTCGAGCTTTACCTGGCATGCAGCGAGAGAATTCTGATCCTTATTCATCGGGAGATGAATTCTTTCAAGCCGGGGAGAGTGATGCGGAGCAGAGACGAGGACGAGCTTTGGGCCCATTCGGGGCTGATTTGGAGACTTACCAAATATGGCGTACCCGGATCGACGATCCGACTCCGTGGATGCGTCCGGATTCGCGTTGCGAATCAATTTCATATATAGCTATGTACTTTTCAGGTTTTATTTCATGTAGTTTTGGCCCCGAGACCAACGGCCAATCATATCCGTTGATTCCGGGTGCCCTATTTTTATTTCTTATAAATAGATGGTTTAGGGCTGCCGTCATGGTTCATTGCTGAATGTTTGGAGAAGAAAGCGTCTTCCTTCATTCCGGTGATCTCCTCCGCGGTGCCGACTCCGTGGAGCCCCTTGGTGACGACTCCTTGGGTAAATTTGTATCCTTTAAATTTATTCTTCCATCATTCTCCTATTTCCTCCGCTGTCCAGCCACTGCCGCCTTGAAATTCCCCTTCCAACATCAGCCAATTCATTGTATTTTCACCCAAATCAGCCACTTCACTTTTAATGAAATTAACTGTTTAAATCATATAGTTCTAAATCATTTTTCCTCCCCTGAACAGCCGCCCACTTCAGCCCTTCCTCCAGCCGCCACCCCTCAGGCAGCCGCCCTTCCCTCTTACCCCTACAACAGTAACCCATCAATCCCTAACTTCTCTTGCAGCCACCCTCGTAACCACGTGGATCCACCTCCAAAACAGCCCCCACATCCGTCCTTGCACAGATCCGGGCAAACCAGCCCAGATCCAAGCCCAATCCTCCCCGATCCAGCCCTCCCCACCCCCCGGAATCCCTCTTTGAGCCCTCCAGCGTTAAGATCTCTTTTATTGGCAGCAGCCCTAATA
The DNA here is from genome assembly GCA_039513925.1 of Platanthera zijinensis. Classification (NCBI taxonomy): domain Eukaryota; kingdom Viridiplantae; phylum Streptophyta; class Magnoliopsida; order Asparagales; family Orchidaceae; genus Platanthera; species Platanthera zijinensis. The sequence continues at coordinate 173,659,281 of CM077083.1, forward strand.
TTTTTGTGGTGTTTTTGTGTTAGTATTCAGTTGTAAAACATTGTTATGGTATGGTTATTTGATGTTTGTTTGGGATTATAGTTTTATGTTATTTGTTCTTTGATAAATCTCTAACTGCAGGAAGGGTTTATTCGCCGTGCGCTCTAGCTTTGGCCCTCCACGCGGAGGAGAGCCTAAGCTTGTTTTTGCCCAAATAAATTATTCTGTCTTGCATTTGAATTAACCGCGTGGGATATTTTAATTTATTATCTAATTTGTGATTTAATCCGTCGGATTTGCATAGCATGTAGGATTTAGGTCGCAGATTTCCCGCCGCCTATAGATTCGCCCTGCGTCACCAAGCCACTTGTCTTGATAGGAAGGGATGATCCCTTAAGCTCATGGGATGTCGTCAAACACTAACTCATGGACATGTTTCTTTACCTTCCCTCGCATTTCTATCTTAAAAAATGATGATAGAGATCTATATTATTTTTATAGATAGAGGGAGACATTTCTTTTGATTCGTTTTCAATATACATGAACAATGACGATCCATAAAAAAGTTGAGCAAGTGAAGAAATAGACAAGGTTGGGTCGATAGATAGGCTGGGGGAGAGGGAAAACCTCCGAGGGATGAATCAAGAAAAGTTACCTTTGTCTTAGTCCATGACTTCCATCCTTTTTTTCCGGAAGGAATTTGCTCGACCACAATGAATTCTTCTTCCTTTGTTTTCTCATTAGACCACTGCCTAGGATTTCACTATGGATAAATTCAAAAAAGGGTCCGAGGGGAAAGCAGCTTGGATGACCTAGGTCAATTAGGAGGTGTTAGCATGTTGTCGATCCAACTTCAGTCTTGGCATGTTTCCTAATTGCATTCAGTCCATGCAGTTATTTCTCGATAGTTGTAAGCTTGTGTTTGTGTGGAAATTTATCTCCTTAGTTGAGACTATAATTGTTATATGCTAGCATATACTATCAACACTATGTAGGAAGCAAAGGAGCACCAAAAAAAAATAGTGAGATCAATTGTTTGAATTTGAATATACTTATTGTACCTTTTCTCAATATGCATAATGCGCTAGGATATGGCACATTCACTCTTTACTTTTAGGTTTTAGGTATACATGAGAATAGGTTGAGTGCATTTGATTCATGATTTTTTTAATAAATTAGCTGTCCTTTTATTGAACTAATTCTTTATTTAGATAATTATCTTGATTTCATTTGTTACTGCTAGCTCTTGCTCAACCACTCTCATGAATCAATGTAGTAATGCTTTGATACCAGTCCACACTGAGGAACTACATTCCACCACAGAAGCAAGTTCCAAGCCACATATATATTGTATCTTTAATTTTTTGTATAATACTTTTTAAAATATCTCGCGCTATCGCATTTTAACTCACATATGATGGTTAGTGTGAGGGGTATTTTTGCGATAATGGAAATTTTGTTTCTTTCACTATTTAAGTGAGCAAGGTAGGAGGGTATGACAAGCAGACCTAAGTCTATACTTCTTTTCCTATCTCCCGTCTCCTCGTTCCCCTTCCCCCTCTAAGCTGATGCAACCCTTGCCGCATCCGAGGATGCGTGACTCCATCACGCACCATTATTTATTTCATGCAGCTATTTATCTTCGCTCGTTTGCTTTGCAGTTATTTATTTCATGTATTTCCCTTTCCATGCACTCGCTTTTAGTCTCGGCTCATCGCTGTGACACCCTTAATAAAATGTCCGGTAATTTGAGTAGTTAGGACGTAAGATGCAAGTTTAATTTATTTAGAGGGGCGCATAAGATTAAACCTCAAAAATCAAGAAGAAACTAGCTTTAACTTATTTAGCGGAGCCAATTCTGTCACTTTGAAAATTCAGCCTCCAAACCGCCTTTGGAAATAAATAGGAGAAAATATTCATTCACGGGTTATCATTAGCAAAACAAATGTATTATTGCAGTTTAGAAAAAGGGATTGTTAAAGGCAAATCAAATTTGGATATACGCAAATCATTGTTAATGACAAACCATATATTTTGAAAAATACTCTGTGCAAATCAAATTGTTAACCACAAATCAAAATTGTTAACAACAAACCAACAGTACAAATTACATAATCAAATGTTTTAGACAAAAAATCATTTCATGAGAAGTCCAGTGCAACAGTTCGACAAAATAACACGTTTATAACATAGAACACCAAATTTATGACATTTAATATATGATAACTGTCACATCAACTTCAATGAAAACAAAAACGAAACAAAAACGAAAATGAATAACGAAAACAAAAACGAAACAAAAACGAAAATGAATAACGAAAACAAAAACAAAAACGAAGAACGAAAAAGTCAACGTGTAGAATCCATATGCAGAATCCAAAACGAAAAATTAGCTTCTCAATATGCTGAAGATAAAAGAAGAAAATATGTATTAAAGAATCCAGATGCAGAATCAAAACTAAAATGAAGAGAAGCGTCGGCGCACCTTCAAAATCAACGAAAAAAACCGTTGCCCGCGACGGGAGAGGCAACGAAAACAAAGAACCAACGTGCGCACCTTCAAAATCGTCTGGCTGTTGTACGTCGAACAACTCATCAAAAGCCTCGCAACCTACCGGCGATGGGTGAGGCAGTGACAGAGAGGCCGAGATATGCGGCAGGAGTTGCGGTGGAATGGGCGACGGGAGAGGCAACGACAGAGAAGCCGAGAGATGCAGCGAGAGCGGCGGTGAATTTGGTTTGCGTTATCCAAATTGGTTTGCGTAGAAAAAAAACCACCAGGAAAAAAGTACCTGATTTTAAGATTTTGGTTTGCGTATATCCAAATTGAGTTTGCCTTTAACAATTCCCTTAGAAAAATCTGTTTCCTTTGAATCTGATTCCTTTTTCAAGGGATATCAATTGTACAAGTTGGGAAAATAATAAATATTGCAATTTTGGAAATAAATGAAATGGAATGACAGTTCACGAGTTATAAATAACCCTGTTTGGAAGAGATAATTAGACCGAAAATTACAGAGGAAGAACGGACCCTATTCATTTTCCCCTGTAGCCGGCCCTGATTCTCTGCCTCCGCCATCGGTCGCAGTTCAGCGACGACGCCAACATCGACGAAACGACCTCCTCCAACAGCCGCCTCCGCCGGCTTCCTCCCCCATTCCAGACGAGCCCCCATCGAGCCTTGCCGCCTGTGCAAGATTCCGCCGTCCGCCTCTGACAAGAGCCACATCCCTGGGTTCTGCCCGCCGGAGACCAGTCCTCCCCTCACGTCGCCGTCGACGACAACAACTTATTACGGCGACTTGATTCCTCCTGTTCAGTCCAGTAGAAGGGCGTCCAGTTCCTATCCAAATCGCCGACAGTAATCCTTCTGAGTATGCAGCCCGCAAAACTCTTCCTCAGCGTTGTAGTTTGGGGAAGCTACATCTCGCCTGGGTAATACTCCCTTTCGCTGCTTTCGAAATATCAAATTAATTTTTTGTGACTTAATTAAATAACGTTAAGCTTGCCTCGAATGCTCAATCTGCTCCTGTTACCGTTATTTCATAAGTTGTTTTGTGATTATGCTTGTGGTTGTGCGAGTCGTGTGAAATATTCAATTTGGTAGTGCTCGAGAGTTCCGTCTCTAATAAAATTCAACGAATCAATTAAAACTCATTACGACAATTGTGATATCGCGCACAACACTTGATTTGGCCAACTCGGGCCGCCCGACTCATCTTTAAAAATAAAAAATCCTTTTTATTTCAAAAATATCACAATTTTATTTTATAACAAAATAAAATATTTGCTTAAAGTATTTATTTTCAAAACTTTAACCCTAGTTTACATCATAAGCCCATAATCATGCCACCTTCGATTTGCTGCACGTGGGTTGAGCTCAGCTCCCCAAAATACCTTCCCATCTCCTCAACAACACCATCGTGAAAACTAGGTCCTAAAAGGGTCTAGAAGATCTCCTGCACGACTTTACCCTTTCACATCTGCTTACTCTATCACAAGTGGGAGGCCATATCATCTTGGTATTATTAGAGCCCTCTCCCTTCACTTCTCCCACACCGTGTCTTCCTCAACCATGACCCCCTTACAGCTTGATGTAGGATTAACATTGCAAATTAGCGGGTCGGAACAACACGCGCTTCCCCCTTTGTTCCAATTTTGATCTCCCGTGCATTTTCGGTGACCCCGACAATTTTGATTCTAGCTTTCGGCCATGTCACACATTCCAACAGCCTTATAGACTTGCTAGCACCCGACAATTCGAACTCCTACACTTTTGCCCATCTACCGTTTTTGCATGCACTCAACTATGAGTTGTCGTCTACGACGTATGACCAGCTCATGGTCAAAAGGTTTGTAATTTGCGACTCCCAGCATGTTCTTTTCAACTATGGTGCCCACCTTCCTTTTTCAGAAAGACAACCAGCTTGATCGCCTCTCCTCTAGCTACTGTCCGTGTCTAGACCACTTGTACATGAACTATTGTAATTTTTGCTAGCTCTCTAGCAAACATAACCGCCGACTAGGCTCGTCCACCATCGGGGAAAGATGATTCACCCCCTCTCAAGTTATGGATTTAATCCAGAAAGTGATGGTCGATCAACCACCTATGGTGGCTCAACAATATGTTGCAGCGGCCCCACAACAAGTTGTCATTGCTGCCACATTCGAGTCCCTTGCGGATCACATCGTTGACAGCATTTGCCACCCTTGCTCTGCAATGACCAACATCAAACTCTACTCACGATAGTTCTTATTGCAACGTGCATTTCTAACCCCATAGGAGGTGTTGTACTAGACTACATGAAGCTTGATTTTCTCTTCTTTAGCAGCAAGGACGATTCAGGCCCGTCTCACATGCTTGGGGCAATATTTCGCTAACTTACACACTGTATGAGGAGTGGGTTTGGTTGGCCTCATTCCATCTAATGGGGTCAGCGCAGTTGTGTACATACGAGTAAAGAGAGAGAAACCCAATATGAATAGGATGGATTTCAAACCTTATTGTAGTTTGTACTTCAGATCACCCCTCTGCAAAAATCTAGCTGGCACTCTTCTTTGTAAAATAAATGAGATCTATCGAGAAGCAACTGGAGCAATTTCAATATCTATTGGCCCTCGCGACCTCTATCCTTCCTGAACACATAGTACATATCTTCACCGCAAACTTGCATAATAGATTTCACCTGAACGTGGCATCCAACGATTCTAAAGCACTCTCAAAACATTATCACGCCATGAACCTAGCACGTTTTGTGAGAAAAGTCTCCTCATGGACAAACAACACGGAGGTTGTCGTAGTGGGGAAGGGGGCTACCATTGGGAAGACAACTCATCTTATCACCTGAGTGACATTTAGACCGCCCCAAGGACAAGGTCCCCATCGATAACCCATTTCTTCAAATGTCTAACACGGGAAGAACTAGCAGTGCTACGAACAAAAGGGCTATACTTCAATTGCATTCAACTGTATACAACAGGGCAGTGGGGCACAAGTGTAAATGCCTTTTTTTGGTTATTGGTTGACGACCCAAGATGATGACAAGGATTAGAATGGCGTTGAGGACCTGTATCTTTCCACCATTCAAGCTCAAGGATAAGTTTAACAGAGAGAGGAAGATGATGTTATGAGTCCAAACTAAGGAACAATGTAATGTTGCAGGACTGAGCCCCAAGTCACAAACGTGATGTTTCTTTACTTTTCACATAATTCTTTTTACAATTTCTCACAGCATCACATTTTAACTCGCATATACTGTTATAGACTAGTTTGAGGGACATTTTTGTAAAATTGAAAACTTTGCTCCTTTCACTATCTAAGTGTGGGGGTGCATAATGACAAGCAAGGTGTTACGTGGTCGCCAGAGGGGTGGCCGAAGGCGGAGGGGATACTGCGGAGCTGGAATTATGTCTGCCTAGGTGGGCCTTGCTCGGAACGAGAGGGATACCAAAATCCCATGCATGGAAAAGAAGAGACTAGAATAGTTCTTGGATAACAATACATGACCCAAGGGGTCCCTTAAAAAACAAATAATTGGCAAAAATAGTAAATACTTATAACACTTGGACTTATTTAAAACCAAGTGATAATAAGACTGAACAATAATACCAGATGATAAATTAAAAACCTTAGATAATAATCGGGCATGAGCCCATAGCATCTCTCTCGCTTGCAAAAAGTGCTTGACCTCAAGCTCAAGAGAGATTGACGATGGTACCCACTTCACCTGACCCCTTCGTTATTAGAGTCCACGTGTAGAGAAAAAAGTTTTTTGCATCGATTTTCGCGAGTAAAATGCTCGTCGCAGTTAACACATGCTCGCACGCGTCAGTTAGAAATTTTTGTATGAAACATGACGAATCTGCAGGGTTTGGATGCCCTCGGCATGCCCCTCCGAAATCCCTGGGATGGTGGGGATGCAGGCCTCCCGCGCCAACTAAAGTCGGTGGTCACACAAACTTGCTAAACTCATAGCAGTCACCGAATCCTGGGGGACTCAAATTCGACTTCCAAACGTAGTCGATAGCGTAACCCTGTGGTAAAGATGGCAACCTGCATCTCAGGGGGAATCGTCACGTGCCCTGAAAAAAGCTGAAATTGTTCTAGATAGCCATCAACCGGCCCTGTCTGACGTAACATCGTAAGGGCCCCAGGGGGTTGCTACGAATTAGGGGGGTAAAGCGTATGTTGCAGGCCCGCTTGAAGTCGCACCTGATTAGTCCAAGATTGTCTACCTGCAAATGGGCAAACCATGACAACGCCAGATCGAACATGTGGAAGGAGGCTATAGTGATCCATTCTATCACCGATGTTAGTCGATGACAAAAAATTGTTTGCATCTGGTGAGTCAGCCTACGAGATTATCCTTGCCATCATAAGTTGGAAAAACAAGCTTTGTGTAATGAGGCATGATGTTGCCCTCATGTGGTATCCTGCCCAGGGGATCAGGTTAAGGAAGCAGCGGTGGAGGTGCCTGACTGTTGGAAGCGTGATAAGTAGGTGGAATAATAATTGGAATGATGATGGTCAACTCATTAAGCTTGTTTATAAGAGTGATCATGTCTGCCCGATGACTCGCTTCGACCTCTAGAAAGCGTCCCTTTATAGATGTTATGCTTGTTTGCACGAAGTTCTTTATAGAATCCAATAGCGTGGGCGAGTCCCTCATAGTCCGGAGGATAGACGACAATAAAACAGAAGTAGTGCGGCTAAAGAGCGGGCGATTGAATTCCTCGGAGACGACTGAATTTGAGTTGTCGCGAGAGCCGCGACGCTTCCCTATGTTGAGGCAGAAAAGAACAGATGTAGATCCAGCGAACGAAGGTTCAGCAGAATTGCGGATGTGGAAAACAGAGCCTGTCGATCTATGCAAGCGAAGAGGGGCTGCAGTTGCTATTTACTGCTCGAGGGGGCGATGCTGGAGCGTCAAAATGCATTGTGCAGCGTGTCAATCAAACGAATTGGGTTGCTGGGCTCAACGAAAATGGATGTCACTGGAGGCGGCAACTCGTTGCGAAAGTAGGATCGAGCTTCGTTCGTTTGACATTTAGGGTTTACAATCGCTGGAAGGAGCTTCATTCATGTAGTTGTTTCTCCCTTGCGTCACATGGAGGAATTCATGACAGCATGCCTCGTCTGCCAGCGCTCAAAATAGGAGGCCGTTTTTTCGGGTTGCTGCTGCATCCCTTGCCCATTTCCTACCTCATGGGAGGACGTGATGATGGATTTCATTATGTGCCTTCCTCGTGCCTCGGAGAACGACTGTATCCTTGTGGTGGTGGACCGATTGTTTAAATACAATCACTTTATACCGTTGCGCCACCCATTTATAGCTCCAACGGTGGTCGAGGTGTTCATTTCCGGCATAGTACGACTACACGGCTTTTCTCGTTCCATCGTCAGCGATCGCGCTCTGGTCTTTATGAGTTCCTTCTGGCAGGAGTTTTTCAAACTTCAAGGCACGCAGCTTCGAATGAGTTCTTCCTACCACCCATAGACGGACGAGCAGTCTGAGGTCATGAACCGTTGCTTAGAGACCTACTTGCATTGTTTCACCTTTGACCGCCCTGTGACTGGAGCAGATGTCTGGGTTGGGCCGAGTTCTCTTACTGGCCGTCTACGACCAACCACCACCCACCATAATTCGACACCTTCCAGTGCGCACTCAGCTTTTGGACTGGGATGAGATTCTCAGGATCTTGAAGACCTGCCTCCACTGCGCCCAGCAGAAGATGATCCACCATGCGAACAAGCGCCAGAGGGAGTTTTAGTTTCAAGTGGGGGATGAGGTCTTCGTCAAGCTCCGACCTTACCGCTAGGCTTCAATGGCGACCAACTCTCATCCCAAGCTATCCGCTCTCTTCTACGGCCTGTTTGAAGTGATTTCCCGTATCGGCGAGGTGGCCTACTGCCATCGCCTTCTCGGCCACAGTCATCCATGTGTCCAGGCATCTGACGGATCCATCGTTTACCTTTCAGAGACGATCTTGGACCGCAAAACCTTCACCGTGGAGGGTCGGGCCTGGGAATAGGTTCTGGTCGCCTGGCGATAACGCCCTCACTCCGATGTGACATAGGTGAACCGCGATGACTTTCACAGTCAGTTTTCGGAATATTTCCTTGAGGACAAGGAAAATCTTTCAAATGGGGTTATTGTTACAGATATAGAAAAGGACGACCTAGAGGAAGGAGCATCGTCAACGTGGCGCGTATATTCTTGATAGGAGTAGACCGACAAAAATGATTACAACAACATGATGCGGCATGATGAGATTCTGATATATTTTATTTTTGTTGTATTCTCTTTTTTGTTCTCGCAAGTGTCGGGAGAGGTTATATAACTCCCGAGCCCTTCTCGTTTTATTCTTGTATCTTGGATTTTTGAAATTAATTTGGATCCTAGGGCTGGCCAAGTGGGATATTCCCCTTGGATTTTGTTTCACTCCCCACCCGTAACAATATCCCTCGTCTACACCCTTTGAAGCCTTATCAGCGACGCCCGCGACTTCGTTCCTATCCAGCGAGATCGACGCAGACCTTGTCTCCTTTGACACATTTTTGTCTGATCCACACCTGTTTTCTCCAGAACTTGAACCCAGTGCCCACCAATTTCATCAGTGTCATTGTCTGTCCAGCTGCACACGCTTGTTGCTCTGCTCCATCGAGCCCACACCCTTCTAACTTGGGAAACTGTGCTCGCCCCATTAGTTGGCTGACCATTATATTAAATGTTGAATTTTTTGAAGTGAAAGTGGCGGCCTTGGCAGACTGTCCGCGTGGACTGTGCGGACAGAAGTGGCGCTTTGCCAGGTCGGCAAGTGTGTTGAAGTCAGCTTGTTCCCTGGAGGTAACCGGGCGGATAGGATGGTTATCCGCAGAGTTCGTTGAGTCCGGACTGCGGACTGGATTGGAGTTCAGGAGATCGACATGACCTTGTGCTTTGATCTTTCTGTGGTGCGGTTTGGTGGTAACCGTGCAATTCGCCGGTTTGTGCGGACTGGTCCTCGTATCCGCCGGTGCTGTGTTCGCATCAGGGATGGCTGGTGGTGTGGGCTTGGTTTGGATCTGTACCAAATCCAGGTGTGCTCAGTCTGAGAGGTCGCGCAGATAGGAATGACTGTTTTCTATGTCCACCGAGTTCGGCAGCTGTCAGCCTTGTGTGCTCTAGTTGTGGGCTCGGAGTGTGCGTACTGGAGTAGTGTCCGCAGAGGTATGCGGACTGGAGCTGTATTCGCTTGTGTGCGGACTGGTGGTGTTTCCGCAAGGTCTGCTGGTGTGACAGTCAAAGTCTGTCTTGGTCTTATGGCGACAAGGCAGATAGGATTTCTATTCGGCCTTGGTGGTGCGACCAAGACTGAGTGACTTTGTGTCCGCGACTGTGCGGATACACTCGGTGCTCGCCCCAAGATAGGGTGGTGATCCTATCAGCTAGGGCGGTGATCACACTTCTCTCCGCACCTATAAATAGGACCCTCTGTCATATCAACAGAACAACTGAATGACCAGTAAGTGAGCTCGGGTGGTTGCTGCGGACAGGTTTTTGTGTTCGCGCGGTTTGAAGGAGTTGATCGGTTTTTTACTGTGCAGATTGTGCGGATAGTGCTGAGAAGTCAGGGACTTGGTTCTGACTTCGATCAGGGATCAGTGCGGACTCTGCGGTTACAATCAGCGGTTAGCAGCTTGCGGTTTGCGGCCAGGCGGTCTTCTTTCTTCGGTAACCTTTTTCCTAGTTCAATAAGTTGTCCGCTTCTGACGGTTTGTTCAGTTCGGCAGCAGCTGTTCGCGGCGATCTGGTGGCTAGGCGATCTCGCGGTTAGGCAGCTTGCAGATCAGCGGACAGAGTTCTTCAGCATTGGAATAACGAGTTGTTCGCGCGGCTAGGTTGCGGTTTGGCGACTTGGCGGCTTCAACGGACTCCGTAGGCAGCTCGTCAGAGTCGGCGGTTACTCATTGAGACCGCGCGACTAGATTTGTACCTTCTTGTTTTTTTGCTTCCATCAGGTACATTGACGTATCATGTCTCGCTATGTATGCCTCGTCTTGTAAAGATTTTTGATAGTACAAGATTCTTGCTCTTCTATTGCATCTGGTTTATTTTGGCTTGGTTATGGTTAGAGTGTTCCTGCGCCTGGTTTCCCATTTTCCGCGGTTCACAAATTTTTACATGGTATCAGAGGGAACAGAGGCTTGAGCAGCGTTCAACCGTTAGTTTGCTTTATTGTTTCTGGAAGTCTAAGTGAACCAGGGTTAGTGTAATGGAAGGTGGACTTGTAAGAGGTCTTGGAATTGAGCTTCTTACATCGACCAACTTCAAGAAGTGGAGGTCATGTATGAAAAGCTGGGAGGTCGTCTGCGGAGACGACATGCAAGATGTGACTGCTGCCGCTAGAAATGCTGAAGCGATAAGAGATTGGAGGAGGACAAATGCGAAAACGGAGTTTACTCTCAAGCAGGCTATCTCACCAGAACTCTTCGACCATATCATCGGATGTCGGTCAGCTGCGGAGATTTGGACTTCCCTCGATGGGTTGTTCAATAGAAAGAATGTAGCGCGACTACAATTCCCGGAGAATGAGTTGGCGAGAGTCACTCAAGGAGATCTGCCCATCTCAACGTTCTTCCTGAATATGAAGAACTTGTGCGTTGAGATTTCAGCGTTGGACCCTGATGAACTTATTTCGGAAGAGAAGCTAAAGAGACACATAATTCGCGGTTTGCGGAAGGAATATGTGACCTTTGTTACTTCTGTTCAAGGCTGGTCCACTCAGTCGTATTTGCTGGAGCTTGAGAACCTGCTGGCTTCACAGGAGAGCTTAGCTAGACAGATGGCTGGAGTCATTATCTCTGAAGGAGGTAGTGAGATGCTCTTCTCAGGAAGAAGAAGAGATGGGAGAAGAAGCCTGTTGCTGGTGATGACCCTTCAACTTCATATCAGCAAGAGAGGAGTTATGCTCCTAAACGTGATTGGAAGAAGAAGGAAGGGTTAAGGTTTTACAGATGCAACCAGCTGGGTCACTTCAAGAAGGACTGCAAGGTCAAGCTGCAACCTGAGCATGTTGCAGATAAAGAGGGAGCTGGTTCCAGTGCTGAGGAAGCCGGATGGAGGAATGCGTTCATGACGGGCACGTGTGTCCGTGTCTTGTCCACCATCGACTACCAAGATGACTGGATAGTGGACTCGGGGTGTGGTCACCACTTCACCGGGGACATGTCGAAGTTCTCCTCTCTGCGAACATTCTCAGGTAACAAAGCTATCATAACTGCTGATGATACAGTTCATGCAGTCGAGAAGGAGGGTGTCATTTCTTTGGGTAGTGATAAGGGTTCACTCACCTTGAGGAGTGTTTATCACGTACCGGGCTATCAGGCATGAAGAAGAACCTCTTCTCAATGACCAATGCGGTGGACGCGGGTTATTACGTTCTGTTCAGCCAAACAGAAGTGAAGTTTCTCCGTAACCTATCAACGGTAAAAGCTGACGTTGCTCATATAGGGAGAAGGGTAAGAGACTTGTTTGTGCTATCAACAAGTTCCTATGTTGATCGGATGAGAGCCAATGATAGTGCTGCTATCTGGCATGAGCGGCTGAGACACGTCAGGATGGACAAGTTGAAAGCCATGCCGGTAAGGAGCCTTGTGAAAGGCTTGCCTAGGTTGTCATCCTTCGGCAACGGTCATGTCTGCGCGGGGTGTCAATATGAAAAGGCTCATCGCCTTCCATTTGACAAATCGTAGACCAGGTGTTAAACACCATTGGAGTGCATTCATGGTGATCTGATGGGGCCGACCGTCACCGTCAGCGTTGGAGGCAGCAAATACATGTTGGTGTTGATTGATGACTACACAAGGTACACTTGAGTGTACTTTATGAATGAGAAGTCTGACACGTTCCGGTTGTTTGTGGAGTTCAAGGAGCTAGTGGAGGGCCAGCTTGGCCTGCGGATTAAGAAGTTAAGAATGGACAATGGGGGTGGGTTCGTTTCAAATGAGTTCTCTAACTTCTGCAGGAAGCACGACATCCGGAGAGAGCTCACTTGTGCTCATACTCCACAACAAAATAGAGTAGCAAAGCGGAAGATCCGTCATCTGATAGAGACCTGCAAATATTGGCTTCATGTCAAAGGCATTCCAAGGTCCTTCTGGGCGAAAGGGATGGCCTGTGCAACCTATGTCATCAATCAGATGCCTCTGAGTCCGATCAACATGAAGTCTCCTCATGAGATGATGTTTAAGGAGAAACCCAACATGGAAAACTTTCGGGTGTTTGGGTCTACCTGCTACGTACACGTCCCGGATGTTCTCAGGACAAAGCTGGATGCGAAGGCAAGGAAGCTTGTCTTCGTATGAAAGCTTGTCTTCTGAAGAACTCCATGAGTCTATTTATAGGTTTTCCTAATCTGGTCTGTAAAAAGCGTACTTTTGCTGCCCTAAAATTACTAAAATGCCCTTGGGCTGGTCTGTCAATAGAATGACGAGCGGAAGAAGGGATGGAAGTGTATGGATCCAGTGACAAAGAAATTCGTAGTCTCGAGAGACGTGGTCTTCGACGAATTGACGTCATATGGAGGTGCCTCTTTTGTGGAGCTGCAGGAAAGCTGGTCGGATGACGGGCAGGAGGAGGCTGCTAAGGATCTTCTGATGGAGCTGCCTGTGTCACCAGGAGCTCCAGGTGTTTCTAGCTCCGGGGCGGATGCTTATGGTTTAGGAAGCAGGGGACTCCAAGTTTGCCTGGGAACGGAGCTGGTTCAGAAGAGGCAGCGGAGGTGGTCAGCAAGGGTCAGACTCTGTGTTGTCAAGGCGCGCGCCTAGGCACGCCTGAGGCGCCGGGCGCACCAGGCGCAGCCCGCCGCGCCTCAGCACAGCTGAGGCGGGCGATGTGCCCCAGGCGCGCGCCTTACAGGTTCCCAGGCACGCCAAAGGCGCGCCCGGGCCTTTTAAGGTATTTTTTTTTTAAAAAAATTTTGATATTGGCAAAAACATGATCTTAGACGCACCCGAGGCACCCCCTAGGCGCACTTGGACGCCCAATTCGCTGAAATTGAGCGAATTGGGCTCCCAATTCGCTGAAATTGAGCGAATTCGCTCAATTTCAGCGAATTGGGCGCAGAATTCGCTCAATTTCAGCGAATTGGGCGCCGAATTCGCTCAATTTCAGCGAATTCGCTCAATTTCAGCGAATTGGGCGCCGAATTCGCTCAATTTCAGCGAATTGGGCGCCCAATTCGCTTAATTTCAGCGAATTGAGCGCCCAATTCGCTCAATTTCAGCGAATTGGGCGCCCAATTCGCTCAATTTTCCTTTTCCCCAATTTTTGCGCCTCACGTGCCTCAGGCGCGCGCCTGCGCCTTGCGCCTTGCGCCTAGGCTCCAGGGGCCCTTTGCGCCTCGGTGCGCCTTGCGCCTTTGATAACTTAGGTCAGACTCTTCAGAGATCGAAGAGGACCGTCAAACCACCAACTCGTTATAGCGAAGGAAACGCGGTGAGCTTCGTCTTTTGTTTCTTCGCAAGTCCTCTGGACGAGCGAGAGCCTTCCAGCTTTGAAGACACCACTGGAGTCAAGAGTGGGATAACGTCATGGATGAGGAGATGACTGCTCTCAAGAAAAATGAGAATTGGGACTTTGTGCTCAAGGTCGATGACGTTACTCCTGTGACGTGTAAGTGAGTGTATAAGCTGAAGAAGAAGGCGGATGAGAGCATCGAGCGGTACAAGGCTCGTCTTATAGCTCGAGGGTTCTCTCAACAGTACGGAGAAGAATACGAAGAGACGTTTAGTCCTGTTGCAAAAATAACTTCAGTACGGGTGATGATGGCCTTGACGGCTTGCCAAGGTTGGAAGATGTGACAGCTAGACCTAAACAATGTTTTTCTTTACGGGGAAATTGATAAGGACATCTTCATGGTCCAGCCACCAGGATACGTGTTTGAAGATCATCCAGGATACGTCTGCAAGCTCCGAAAGGCCCTTTACGGCTTGAAGCAGGCTCCACGGGCATGATATGGGAAGATTGTAGAATACCTCCAATTCTGCGGTTATTTCGCCTCTGATTCAGATTCGAGCATGTTCATTAAGAAGAGGGGGGAGCTTCATGTATTGGTGTTGTTGTATGTGGACGATATGATCATCACGGGAAACTCTGAGGAGGAGGTTGCTAGGCTCATGGTAGAGCTAGCTATTCGGTTCGAGATGAAGGACTTGGGTGAGCTCCACCACTTCCTTGGACTTGAGGTAGAGAGCGACATACTCGTTTCCCAAAGGGGCTATGCGAAATGGATCGTTCAGCGATTCGGTATGCTGGAGGGGAAGAGTAGCTCTACTCCACTTGATGTTGGCATCAAGCTTCGATGAAATGAGAGGAGGATACTTTCAGATCCTTTAGTGTTCTGGGCTCTGGTTGGGAGCCTTATTTACTTGACGATTACGAGGCCAGACATTACTTATGTTGTAGGCTGAGTAAGTCGGTATATGGAGGAGCCTCGAAAGCCTCATCTGGTGGCGGCAAAGAGCATTCTGAAGTACGTGAAGTCCACTTCTGATATGAGTCTTTTTTATGGGAAAGACACGAGCTTCAACCCGCACGGTTACACAGATATTGATTATGGGGGAGATTCAGACGACCAGATGTCGACGTCTGGTTATGTTTTCACATTTGGATCACCGGGTATCTCGTGGTGCAGTAAGAAGCAGAATTCTGTGTCCGTCTCTACTACGGAAGCGGAGTACAAGGCTTCGACCTTGGCAGCTCGGGAAGTCATCTAGCTTAGGAGGCTAGTAGAGGACATCCATGAAGAAGTGCGGGATCCCACTCTGCTACGCGATGACAACGAAAGTGCCCTTAAACTGGTTATCCAGTTTGTCATGCGCGGACCAAACACATTGAGATTGAACACCATTTCATTCGGGAGAAGGTGTTGGCGGGGTCTCTTGTGGTTGGACATGTGCGGAGCGAGGACAACATCGCGGACATCTTCACGAAGACACTGTCAGGGGCCATTTACACGGTTACGGGGACTGCTAGGGCTGGTTTCCACTTTTCACTTCAATGGGGAGTGTTAAATTTTTTAAAGTGAAAGTGGCGGCCTGGGCGGCCTGGGCGGAATGTCCGCGCGGACTGTGCGGACAGAAGTTGCGGATAGTCAGGTCGGCAAGTGTGTTGCAGTCAGTTTGTTCCCTGGAGATAACCGGGCGAATAAGATGGTTATCCGCGGAGTTCGTTGAGTCCGGACTACGAACTGGATTGGAGCTCGGAAGATCGACATGACCTTGTGCTTTGATCTTGCTCTGGTGCGGTTTGGTGGTAACCGCGCAGTTCGCTGGTTTGTGCGGGCTGACCCTCGTATCCGCTGGTGCTGTGTTCGCATCAGGGATGGCTGGTGGTGTGGACTTGGTCTGGATCTGTACCAAGTCCACGTGTGGTC
Source organism: Platanthera zijinensis (assembly GCA_039513925.1). Lineage (NCBI taxonomy): Eukaryota > Viridiplantae > Streptophyta > Magnoliopsida > Asparagales > Orchidaceae > Platanthera > Platanthera zijinensis. The sequence goes on from CM077083.1 coordinate 173,675,178, forward strand.
AGTCCGGAAGGTCGCGCGGGTAGGGGCCGACTGTTTTCTATGTCCTCCGAGTTCGGCAGCTGTCAGCCTTGTGTGCTTTAGTTGCGGGCTCATAGTGTGCGGACTGAAGTAGTGTCCGCAGAGGCGTGCGGACTGGAGCTGTGTCTGCTTGTGTGCGGACTGTTGGCGTGTCCACAGGGTTCGCTGGTATGACAGTCAAAGTCTTGCTTGGCCTTATGGCGACAAGGTCGATAGGATTTCTATCCGGCCTTGGTGGTGCGACCAAGGCAGACTGACTTTGTGTCCGCGACTGTGCGGATACACTCAGTGCTCGCCGCGAGATATGGTGGTGATCCTATCGGCTAGGGCGGTGATCACACTCCTCTTCGCGCCTATAAATAGGACCCCCTGTCACATCAACAGAACAACCGAATGAACAGTAAGTGAACTCGGGTGGTTGCTGCTGACAAGTTTTTGTGTTCGCGCGGTTTGAAGGAGTTGACCGGTTGTTTGCTGTGTAGATTGTGCGGACAGTGCTGAGAAGCCAGAGACTTGATTCTGACTTCGGTCAGGGATCAGTGCGGACTCTGCGGTTTCAATCAGCGGTTAGCAGCAGGTCGCGGCTTGCGGCCAGGCGGTCTTCTCTCTTCGACAACCTTTTTCCCAGTTCAATAAGCTGTCCTCTTCTGACGGCTTGTTCATTTTGGTAGCAGCTATTTGCAGCGATCTGGCGGCTATGCGACTTCGCGGTCGGGCGGCTTGCAGATCAGCGGACAAAGTTCTTTAGCATTGGAATAACGGGTTGTCCGCGCGGCTAGGTTGTGGTTTGGCGACTTGGCGGTTTCAGCGGACTCCGTAGGCAGCTCGACAGTGTCGACGGTTACTCATTGAGACCGCGCGGCTAGATTTGTACTTTCTTGTTTTTTGCTTCCATCGGGTACATCGGCGAATCATGTCTCGCCATGTATGCATCGTCTTATAAAGATTTTTGATAGTACAAGATTCTTGCTCTTCTAGTTGCATATGATTTTTTTTGACTTGGTTATGGTTGGAGTGTTCCTGCGCCTGGTTTCCCGTTTTCCGCGGTTCACAAATTTTTACATTAAATCACTGATATATATAGATATATTCAATTGATTACCGTCCTCAATAATTAATTAATTAATTATATTCTATCCTCACAATGTTATCTACGACAACCCCCAACCCACATTGTCATCACCTCGCCGTCTTTTTGCCAGCCTTTGCTCGGCCGGTAACCTTGCTGCCTGTTCCACGGCCACCTGCTCCGCCAACCCCTCCAGATCCATTTCTTCAGCCAACCAACCCTAAATCAGCGCCGTCATTCTAGATCATCGTCCCTCTGTCCATCCAAGCTACCGTAGTCTTTGACTATCCACAACCGCTAGACACTCTCATTCCGCCCGTCCATTGCCATTTTACCTGTCATCGTGGACGTCCCCGCTCGATGCAGCGTTATCACAACGCGATATCGTGAGTTGTTCTGGCAGGAATTCAGAGAGTCGGATGATCAAGCAATGCAAGTCTTGTTCTTTCTTGAGGACAAACTCGATTTAATGTTGGAGATGTTTAGGGCATCGCGCCCCATTATTATCGAGTCCTACTATATATATTTTTATCAAGTTTTATTAGATAGTGTCGTATCATTATTATATTGTCTTTATGTCGTGTTGTGTCCAAGGTGTCATATTTATGATAAGTCTCTCATGTAGCCAATATAATGGCATAAGGTATGTGGAATGAGTAAGTAAGAAGTTTGAATGCCTTGCCCCTTGTGTGAGATTTTAGAAGCTCTCTTCTCTAACGAGCAAGCGCCGCTTAGGCAGATGCGGTTACGGCTCCATTGTATCTCCCGCCAACGTCATCTCCGCCTCCGGTCACTCCTCCGAGTAGTCACATAACACATTGTACATTTATTGACCGGTTGTGATTTCTTTAGTGTCAAATTACGCGTTTATTAACTGTTTTTGGTATATTAACTTGCGTTCGTTACCTGAAATTTTCTTGTGGCTTGTTGGGACCTGTTCTTTTGTGTAGCGGCTTTCCCGCATTCTCACATATATATATATATATATATATATATTGTATTTTATGTTTCCCTATTTTGGAATTCAACTTGATTGTGGCTTGTCTTGTAATATTGTTCATAAAATTTATTGTTGCAATTAGTTGTTGGATTAATGTTAGTGCTAGCCGAGTTCCATCCATTTATCTTCCTAGCGAGTTCATGGTCGGTGGACCCATGGTCGGTGGGACAGCTATTGTTCGGAATATCCTTGGTCGGGTTCTCCCCGGTGACTCGTCTGTTGATTTGTCCTGCTTAGCCTACCACCATTACATTTCTTTTGATGATGTTTTCAAGCTTGAGATTTCCCCTCCAACTTGAGAGGGAGTGTTGAGGTTATTAGTGTTATCACGTTATTAGAGTCCTTTAGGAGTGTTTGAGTTTAGTCCTACACTGTAGTTTCTACTTTATAATTCCGTATGTCTTTTAAATACCCCTTTTGAGGGATGAATAAAATGCACCATTTATTTCTTTTCTTATATTACAACAATATGAAGAGATAATTGACAAGATTTCAGTTTTCATCCAGAGTAGGTTGCTTGTTCTATGATGTGACACCCTCTAGTTAACAGTTTGTATCCTGTTTTTGAAATATTAATTTATTGTGGAAATGTACAGTACTTATAAGTGGATATGGTTTTCAATATTTTTATACTATTGAAACCTTTTCAGAAAACTAAGGTCTTGTTTGGCGAGCCAGCAGCTCATCTGTGCACGTCAATGAAGGTGGAATAGGGGAGCAGCCAAACAGGAGGGACGAGGAGCGTCATTCTACACGGTTACGCGGAAGGTCAATTTTCTGGCATTCCGTGCACCATCTCAAACTAGACGCAGGGGTTCCAGCAGTGTTCCTCATTGGCCTTCTTCGTTTCGTAGGACGCAGGGGCTCCAGCATCTTTCCTCATTTTCCATCCCATCATTGATGCGTGCTGGACCGCCAACAGGGTGCAACTATAATAGAGAATGTAAATATGATAAATTGCTGACTGACCAACAAATCTAATGCATCGGTAATCACTTCATACTTTGAATATAATTCACGCAACCTTTTCTTGAACTGAATTGACTTTTGCTCTTGAACAGTTGCAGGGATCTAAATGAGGGTAGACTATATACTTATTTAAGAATTAAGATAGCATGACAACTTCAACTCTGTGGCAGAGATGAGTCATGCTTTTGTATTCACCTTTACCACAGTAACATTCCTGTATGTGATTAGTGGGTGAAGCTTGTCATGTTTGACTTAGAAATTAAGCACTGCCCAACAATTGTATATAGACCAATTCGACCATCTGATCTTCAAGTTCTAGAGCTGATCCATGCTTCTTTATTTCCCGTAAGGTAACCCTCTTACCTCTTTTTCTACATGTTTGTTTCCTGTATATGCTATAATCGGGTTAACCCTTTGGCTCCATTTGGAGGCGGAGATTGCGACTAGCACAAGAACGCTGAAAGCCCGAATATTTCCACTGCCTTTCATACGTGGTCGTGTTTGGGGCGTAAATGCTGTTTCTGCGCCAATTGAGTTTTGTTGAACATAGATCCTCAAACAACGGGCTTCCGCTTGGTGTTTAGTGGAAACACCAGCTCGCTTGGCGTCCCAAACAGGGTCTTTATATAGCCTTATTGTTATCAATTATTAGAAGAATTTCTTCTCTCTTATTCATTTGCAGTTACGGGAGGGACTTCTTCCTCAATCTTGTCAATGGGCTAGGCATTGTCTCATGGGGTGCTGTTGACATTAACAGGCCTGATGGCCACAATGATGAGCTTATTGGATTTGTCACAACACGCATCATCACAGTAAAAGAAAGTGAGGTAACTAACTTACATAACTGTTTAGGAAATTTTAACATATAGAAACATTTTTACTCTTTGTTGGCCAGATCAAGAATTTACTGAGATACGACGCTTCGAGGAGAAATCAAACTTTAGTATATATCTTAACACTTGGTGTGGTGGAGCAATATAGGAACCTCGGCATAGGTAATAATATTTTCTTTTGATTGATTTTTTTTCTCTACTACCTCTCATCTACTCTCTTCTTCATTTTGATTCCTTCAGCCTCTTCGCTTGTTCGGGAGGTTATAAAATATGCTTCAAGCATTACCAGTTGCAGAGCAGTATATTTGCATGTTATAGCTTATAATCAAGTAGCCATCCATTTCTACCAGAAAATGCTGTTTAAACTTGAAAGAAAGTTGTCAAAGTTCTACTACATTAATGGGCATCATTATGACTCATTCCTATTTGTGTACTATATAAATGGAGGCCGATCTCCATGCTCTCCATGGTAAGCAAACGGTCTTATGGATTATTCGTTATCCCTGGTTTCTGCTATACCATATTATTTTGAGATTCAACGAGAAAAATATTTATTTATTTTGCTTCCATTTTCTAATGTCCTGTTGAAATCACGAATAGTCTTGATAGCCAATCTATGTTGTGCTGATGCAAACTAGAAAAAGTGGCGGCGGTCAGTTATTTAGTTGGCTCTGTAATATCACCATAAACATTACTTTTATTTGTATCTCTTAGCTTAAAATCTTTCTCCGCTGTCATGGATAAATGCTCACACACTAGAAAAGGTGAGAGAGCTGGGAGGAGGGAAAACCAGGCAAGTATATTGTTGGGTCCCGATTTATCTGTGAGCAATTGGATTCTACTAGAAAAAAATTATTGGAACACTGAAAAGAATAAGAACCACAAATGAGTCAAAATTAAGACGCCTGTTTATTGATCCCATTAAGTGATTACTGTAGACCCTACTGATCAAGGAGTTCAAATCAGGCAACTTGCTTCAAACCTTCAAGATGGAAAATACAGTGGAATGGAGAAAGAAAGAGAAGACTAAGAGCTATGAGATTCCAGTGAAAAGGGATATAAAGTTCTCTCAGAGGGTAAAAATTGCTTTATGCTTGCGTTCTAGGCATTGTCGAAGTAGCCTCTTATCTATAGGGGAGGGTCTCAAATGCCACTATGTAAGTTACAATGTATCTTGGATACCACAGGTGTAGTTGACAATGTTGCAGGTGTCGGATGTCGGGGATACATCTTTTTGAGTTTTTCATATCGATTTTAATACGTCGAGAGATATATCAAATGTATTATATATATATATTAAATTTTAATATTTAATTATTTATATACATAAATTAATTATACGTGCATATAATCATTTTTTAATATATCTATATTGATATATTAACAATTTAATAATTATTTAAATTCGTAACTTACCAAACTAATATACATTTTATGTTGCTTAAGTAATAACAATATAACATAGAAGAAAGCGAGAGAAAGTGGAGAGCCAGAAAGTCGTCGACGATAATCAACATTAAGGGTCCGTAAGTTTAAAATCTAATGACCAAGCCGAATTGACGTCAAACAAGCATCAGAAAGAAAGACAGAGGAAGTATGAAAAGAATCGAGATCTAGAGCACAAGACAGTCTAAAACAATTTCACTTTGTTGTCTATTAAACCATATACGCAAAATAAAATAAATTAAAAAATTCAGGGAAAGAATGTCTCAATATATCAGCCGATATATTGGTCAATAGCTGATATATCGTCCAATATATTTCAAAATGATATTTTGCAAAGAAAAAATCAGAAACGTGTCGTTTTGTTCAGAAACCTTTATGCCGGCTTTCACGTCGGTTATATAGGCTGATATCTACAATACCGATGATTGATAACTACTATCATAACTAGTCATTCTGTCATTCATGATGAACTTGGACTTCTATTTAAGTGTCCTCTAATCTAGCAACATGGAAGTGGCTAAGCCCTCTTGAGGCCTTGGGATTTATCCTTTGATTCAGACTTGAAGAATGTTAGGAGTAAAAAATATATTTGGGAATAGTTGTAATTATAATGAGGTAATTATCTGAGTCTTTGTATATAAGGATATATAAGGACCTCTTTGTTACCTAATTCTTTATGAATGAGAAACAACTTTTTCTATATGGCTTCAGAGACCATGTTCGATCTCCATTCTTTCTTCTTGCGCTGAAGTTAACACTGAAGTTACATTGTTTTCATCAATCAGCGTTGTTTTCACTGATGACTGCACATTTGTCTACTCGCCCGATGGTCGCCGTTCTATATTTATTGGAGGAAACCACGTAACCTTAAAAAGTTAGAGACAGGCAGTTGTTCCTAGATTGTCTACTAAAGATAAATACAAGGCCATGGTTCAAATCTCTTAAGAGAATTGGGGGTGTTGGTCCTTGGGTTTATGCCATATATTGTGACTATAATGCTGCAATCCATATACTTCCAATCCAGTGTTTCATGAAATAATTAAGTACATCAAGATTGACTGTCATTGTCTACGGGAAAAGGTTCATAACAAAATTATTATTACACCATTTGTTTCCATTGTTGATCAATTGACACAAAGGCTATATTTGGGATCGGTTGGGCATGCTTTATGCTTATGGAGTGTGCTTGCAGTGGCAAGTGGTGACCAGAACTCAAAAGATAAGGAGATCAGTGCATCCTTGTGTATATCGGAAGACCAAGGAAGGAAGGAGTTTATTCGTTTTTGATTCAAACATGTATTTCTCTTATCACATCAAATACTACTTGCACAAATTAGCCAAATGACGATAGTTCCTATGGGCCCAACTAGACCATTGTACCCGCTATTCGAGTTACATCAAGCACTCGTAACAATTTACACCTCCCAAAGAAGCTACTTTGCTTGTCCAAGGTTGTTGGAGGGAGAGCGAGTTAAGAATACTTGGGACCATCGTCAAAGGCTAGCTATCGAACTTAGTCATGTACATGTCTTCATCTTCAACACTGAGGAGCATGCACGGTTCTTTATTCTGATATTGATTTGTAGGAGTGTAGGGCTAACAATAGCTGAAACAAAATCCTTTGCAACAAAGTTCAAAGTACTCATGATGGGAAAGGCATGGGGGTTGCTGGTCAGTTTTGGTCATACATGTCAGTCGGGGAATAAGAGTTGCATGGCCAAGGTGGTGTTTGTTTTCTTTCAAATGGGTGGAGGTGGAAGGTCCACAATGGATCTTTGGGTGGATATCCTGGGTTGGTCAATTTTTAATAGTCATTTTGGCTAGTTGCAGTTGCAGATGTGTGAGTTTCAGTTGAATATGCGTATTTTATTATATGTCATGTGTTGAGTCTTATATAAGTATGCTTGCCTTGAGTTAGGGTTATTTGAATACATCCCTTCTTTTACTGTCTACTTGGTATCAGAGCCTAGCGCACGTGATCCCACTCCCGCTGCGCTCGTCCCCGCTTCTGCCACGCTCGATCCGCTTCTGTTGCGTTCGTCGCATCTCCGCAGCTCTCGCCTAGGGATTCCAGCACCATCTCTTCCTCGCTCCGCAGCCCTCGCCGTCTCTTTCGCAGCGCCGTCTCTTCCGCATCGCCGTCTCTTCCACATCGCCGTCTCTTCCGCAGCGCCATCTCTTCCGCAGCGCCATCTCTTCCTCGCTCTGCAGCCCTCGCCGTCTCTTCCACAGCGTCGTCTCTTCCTCTCCTAGGGCTTTTCACCGCGTTCAACTCGTCGCTTCTTCTGCTTCCTCCTCCAGCGGTGTTCACAACCTTCTGCCCTTTGTCTCCGTCTGTTTTGTGCTCCATGGGGGCTGTCAGAGACATCGTGGTCACATCCTATGGTGTCATCTCCGACGGCGTGATCTAAGGGTCACTCGTAGGATGTGGTTTCTTCTGTCTTAAGTTCTTCTTGTTAGTTGTCTTTGGACGGTCATCGATGGGTGATTCCTCTGAAATTTCATCTTCTCCCCGCACAGGTCCCTCTGGAGATCCGCCTCGAAGCCACAACCAATCTGGCTCCTCAAAGATCTCTATTGTTGTCTTGGATGACACAAATTATCTTGAATGGTCTAGGGAGGCACATGATATTTGAAGTCATGGACTATATGGACATATTAATGGAACCACTGGTGAGCCACCGCGTACCGATCCCTCATGAAACAAATGGGATGTGGACAATTCCTCGGTTGTCTCGTGGTTACTTCACTTTATGCCCCCTCAGGTGTATCGTAACTACCGTCTTCTGGATTCTGCTTATGAGATTTAGAAAAGAGCTCGTGATACCTACTCTCAGGCAGGCAGTTCGACACTGGTTTATGAGCTCACTCACATTGTTTTGGAGCTGAAGCCGGGAACCATGTTTGTCTCTGCTTATTACTTTGAGTTTGGACGTCTTTATCCGGAAATGGATTATTTCAACACCTTTATTGTTGCATGCACTGCCGATGCACTGACTCTTCAGAAGGATAAATATTGTTTTCGTGTTCGCATCTTTCTTATGGGGCTCAATATGGAGTTTGATGTTATTCACCTACATGTCCACCACGAGCCTCTTCCCTCTCTTAGGGAAGCCTTCAATATGCTCCTCAATGATGAGAATTGTCACTATTCTCTTGATCCCTCTATAGACCACTCTGCCCTTGTTGAGATTGGTCGTGGCCCTCCTCCTTTTCCCTCCGTTGTATGTAGCCACTGTGGAAAGAAAGGATATATTAAGGACGTCTATTTTCGTCTACACCTTCATCCTGCTCCACCTTATCGGGGATCTGGTGCTCGTGGGAGAGGTGGTCACCGTGGTGGTGGTCGTCAGACTGATGCCCGCATACAGTATTCTGCGCATTCGATTGTAGTTTATAAGGACAACCCCCCCCCCCTCTGGGGGCCTTTCTTCTATGGAGTTAGAGGTCTTTCGCCGTATGTCGTGTTACCATTCCGACTCTATATCGGCTGATTCCGTTGCCGCGTTTGCTACTTCAGGCATCTCTAGTGCTCATGTTGTGTCTTCATCCTATTCTGAGTGGATTATGACTCGGATGTGACTGATCACATGACCGGCTCTGCCTCAGGTTTTACCTCCTACATTCCTCTCTCTGGTCGTGATAAGGTTATTGCTGCCAATGATTCTCTTTCTTTTATTGCTGGCAAAAGAATCATTGTTGGTTCTCCTTGCCTGTCTCTTTTTTTGATCTTGCATGTCCCTTCATTTCCTCACAATCTTCTCTCCATTAGTCACTTAACCGCAACTTTAAACTGCTTTGTAATATTTTTCCTGATGTTTGTGTGTTTCAGAATCTGAATACGAATTGGATGCTTGACAGTGGTAGGAATGTTGGCGGACTGTACTTGTTGAACCAACCATTATCTCCCAGTGCTCTCTCCACCACCCGTGCTCCGACTTTACATAACATCTGGCGCTGACATCTTCGTCTTGGCCACCCGTCTGTTTTATATCTTACCAAATCATTTGTTGCTTTCACTTGTTTAATTAAATTGTTTACTTGTGACATTCGTGAACTATCAAAGCATGCTCGTCATAGTCTCAGTCATGTTTTTTCCCTAGTTCTTGTCTATTTGATGTAATTCATTGTGATGTTTGGGGTCCTTCCCCCGTGTTATCTTTATTTTGCTATAAATGGTTTGTTACCTTTATTGATTGTTATTGTCGCACTACTTGGTTGTATTTATTTAAACGGAAGAGTGACGTGTTTACTTGCTTTTGTTCCTTTTAGTGATAATGATGAGGAGTATGATGATCGGGGAGCGTTTGATGCCTATCTTGTTGAACATGACATTCTTCACCAAATCACCTGTGTCCACACTTCTACTCAAAATGTCATGTCCAAACCGAAAAATAGGCACTTACTGGAGGTTGCTCGGTGTTTGTTACTTGCCATGAACCTTCCTGAATCCTATTTGGTGATGCGTTTTTTACTGCAACTCATCTCATTAATCGTCTACCGCCGCGCTCCCTTCACTATGATACGCCCCTTTCCCATTTATCCCAAAAACACATTGTCCACACCTCTCACATCTCTCCTCACACCTTTGGTTATGTTTGCTTTGTTCATATTCATACCCCGCATCATGATAAATTGGACGCTTGTTTTCTTAAATGTGTTTTCGTTGGCTACTCTTCTACCACCAAAGGTTATCGGTGTTATCACCCTCCTACACGTCGCTTCTACCGCGCTGTTGATGTTACTTTTTATGAGGGGGAATCGTATTTTTGTCCTCGTCGAGGGGAGACGAGTAGTAATATTGGCGGGACCCTCGACTTTCCTCTTCTAATAATTGCTTCTTCTCATCTTCCTCCTACACCTGCCCTATTTCTTCTTGTACTGCTCTTGTACTTCCCACTTATATTCCTCCTATATTATATACATACTCTCACAGACCTTGTACCGCTGAGCAAGTACCGTCTATGAATGTCCCTCCAGTGTCGGTGCCCGCTTTTGCTCCATATTCGGATGATGATCTCCATGTTCCCCTCTCTCTGCTTAAAGGTAATACTGGTGGCACCAAATACCCCATTGTCAATTACATTTCTGATCATCATCTCTCTCATACTCACAGAACTTTTATCTCATATGTTTCCTCTATTGTGATTCTTAAGACCTGGCAGGAGGCTGTTCAGATACCTGAGTGGAAACAGGCTATGGAAGAAGAGATGTGTGCTTTGAAAAAAAAAGAGACATGGTAACTTGCGAGTCTTCTCCCTGGGAAGCGAACAGTTGGATTGCGATGAATTTTCTCTGTTAAGCAGAATCAAGATGAGGTGGTAGAGCGATATAAAGTGCGCTTGGTCGCTCAAGGTATACCCAAACTCAAGGAATTGATTTCCAAGAAACCTTTTCCCCCGTTGCAAAGATGAATTCTATTCGTGTGATCTTCTCTTGTGCTCCATGTCTTGGGTGAGAGTTATTACAACTTGATGACAAAAATGTCTTCTTGCATGGTGATCTGGAAAAAGAAGTCTACATGACTATCCCACCTAGATTTACTAAAGGAGGGTTCAATGGAAAGGTCTGTCATTTACAAAAATCCCTATATCACCTGAATCAATCCCCTAGAGCCTGGTTTGAACAGTTTAACAAAATTATGCTACCATTGGGTTATACTCATGGACAGACTAATCATACTTTCTTCAGGAGAGGAACTCAAATATCGATACTCATTGTATACGTGGATGACAGGAGATGACCTGGAGAAAATCATGCACTTGAAAGAATAGTTGGACAAAGAATTTGAAGTCAGATCTAAGAAAGTTGAAATACTTCTTGGGGATTGAAGTAGTAAGGTCTCATCGGGGGATCTTCATCTCTTACAGAAAGTATACTTTTGATCTTTTGGAGGAAACTGGTATGCTTGGGTGTGCTCCTGTGGGTACACTTATTGAGGCTAATCACAAGATTGGTGTTGATACTAGAGGGAAGAAAGTTGACATCTCAAGGTACCAACGATTGATTGGGAGACTTATATACTTATCTCATACTCTCCCTGATATTACGTATATTGTTGATTTCCTAAGTAGATTCTTGCACTCCTCCACAACTCGTCATCAACAGGCTGCATATCGGGTATTGAGATACCTCAAGAAGTTTCCAGGATGCGAGATTCTATTCTCTGCAAGCCAACCTTTAAAAATTGAAATATTTACAGATGTTGATTGGGCTGGTAGCCAAGACGAAAAAAAAGCTACTATCGGGTATTACTCATTTGTGGGTGTAAATCTAGTGTCGTGGAAAAGAAAGAAACAGAATGTCGTTGCTCGCTCAAGTGCCAAAGCGGAGTATAGGGCTATGACACAAGGAGTGTGCGAGAGGTTGTGGTTGAAGACAATTCTCCAGGATATGAGACTCCAAGTGAACAAACCAGTTACTATCTATTGCAACAACAAAGCTACCATCATTATTGCTCACAATCCGGTTCAATATGATAGGACGAAGCATGTTGAAGTTGACCGACATTTCATCAAAGATCACCTAGAAAAGAGAAATATTTGTACACCCTTTGTGAATTCTCGTGATCAACTGGCCGACGTCTTCACCAAAAGACTAAGCTATGACAATTGACAACTTTATGAATGATATGGTCAAGTTTGGAATGATTGATATATACTCCTAACTTGATCCGGAGGGTTAGATATGTGTATTTTATTATATGCCACATGATATGTCACGTGTTTGGAGTCTTATATATACATGCTTGCCTTGAGTTAGGGTTAATTGAATTCATTTCTTTTGCTGTCTATTGTTTCAACGAAAGCATATCCTGCGACATTAAAGGTTGGAATAAGAGGTGCGCTCAAATCCCATGTCTGAGTGTAGGTAGGAAGATAAATAAGGTTGGTGTGGCGGCTTGGGAAGAAGAGGAGCAATTTGTCAGTAGACTGTTATGGGCTTCATGCCTGATTATTATTTTTAGGATTTTATTATATCGTTTGGTGTTATTGTGTTTTTATGTATTAATTTTTAAGTTCGAATGTTATGACTTTATTACAATTATGCCCCTTATAAGTCTATTTAAAGGACCCCTTGGATCTTATATTGTTATTGAACAAGTATTTTCTATTTCCTTCGTCCTATGTATAAGATTTTTGTAGCTCTCTCCCCCGAGCATGCTCCGCCTTGGCAGACGCTGTTTTGGCTCCGCCGCATTCTTTTGCCTCTGGCCACTACTCCGGTAAGCACATAACAAATTGGTATTAGAGCTATTCATTTCGGCCCATTTTCCTGTGAGACGGGAAGCCCCATTTTTCTGTGCTAGTCCTTACCCATCGCAACAACCAGAAGCTCTGCAACAAATGGAAGATCGTCTCCAGTCGCTCGTGTGTCTCCCTACATCTCCATGATTCGTCGATGGGATCTCCATGACAGTCCCCGTCATCAGGCATCGCCAATTTCGTCAACGAGATCTCCACGACCTTCCGCAGCATCTGGCATCGCCAATTTCGTCACACCCCCTAACCCTCGTTGGTGAAGACAAAGCTCTCACCGGGCTGTTGTTTTCCCTCAACTTCCTCTTCACTTGCATTGATGGACAAGTTCTGTCCATTCCGCGATTTCGCTAAATTTCCTGTCGTGGGATCTGATGCCCATACACAGCGTCCTTGAGCCCCGTCTCTCAACCCCCCTGCACAGTTGTTGCCTTCTTCGTTCTTGTTTCAAGCCCCTCACAACAGCTAGGGAATTTAGCAGCAACATCGCCTCCTCTTCGCACCCTCGGGTAGCAGACGACCCCGTTCCTCAAGCCATGTGTTTTTATTTTTCGCATTTGCCCTTTTCTCAATCCCCCAACAACGCAAGACCTATTTCTACCCCCAAACAAAAAGAAAGATGTTCTTGTTGTGCATCATCATTGGGAAGCACCGTGATTCTCGTGGTAACTCAAAATCAGTCGTATCTGAGGAATCCAACTGTCCAATCACCCCCACTTTTGCTCGTGCTACTTACAATTATCGCCGACTATACTTTGCGCTGAGGGACTCACCTACGCTAATGGATACTATGAGGGACTTAATACAAATGTTCATGACATCTATAGAGGTACACCTTTGATAGTTCGAGATGCGTCATCGGGAAGACATGACCACACTCACCAACAAGTTTAATATGTTGATCGTTGTCATTCCGGTTGTTACTACTGCGTTTACTGATCACGCATGCAGCAGTGAGACAACGCCATTGCTTCTTCAACCTGATCCCCCAACCAGGATACTACATGAGGGCAACATCATGCCCCATTACACCAAGTTGGCATTTCCTACTTATGATGACAAGGACTATCCGCGAGGCTAGCTCACCAGATGCAAACCATTTTTTAGTTATCAGCAGACACCAGTGACAGAATGAATCAGTTTGGCCTCCTTCCATATGCTTGATATTGTTGGAGCATGCATTCTGCATCTCTTGGTTTGAGAACAACAAATCTCGATCTTGTTTGTCGTGTGTTTATAGTGTGCATGAACTATAAGTATAATACCCCTAAGAGTGCGATGCAGAATGATGGCGAAGCTCTTAATTTAGGGATACCGCGGGGTGGTAAGAACTACCGCTGGCGGTATAGGTGAAGATGACAGACTAACGACAGGTGGTTTTTACAACAATCAGCACGATCCAGGCGCACGGTGCGCGCGATGCAACTATTACCACGGGGCGGTTGTGCCACGATCTCCGCGATCTCCATGATTTCTACCACGATCTCCACAACATCGGCTACGTGTCTACACGATAAGCTATCGTAGGGCTCTACCGCTGGCGCTAGCTTTTGAAGCATGTTTAAGGAGCAAATCTCTTTGTTCAAAGTTACCACATCTGAAGCCACAATTCCTACCTTCCATGAGAACCTTCATCCCTGAGTTCTAGAACACTCCCAACTCCATCCTTGAAGATCAAGAGTGAGAAGAAGATTTTTGAACTGTCATACTTGAAGAAGGATACACACTTCAACTCTGATGATGTTCAGGGCGATTCTTCATCATCTCCTTTAGAGCTTTTCAATATAGGGAGTATTTTATTTCTGAATTTACATTGCATTTTTCTATTTTCTTTTGTAACAATAGTGAATTTGTTTCGTTTGTTAGCGGCTAGGCCTTGCGAAATTTAGGGGGAATTCGCCGTGGTGTGTGTGGCGACTAGGGCTAAGTGTAGATCTACGGGGGAAGCTAGAGGCCGTATTTGGGGTAAGATAGACTATAGCCAGTCGGTGCTTGAGTGAAGGACTGGTGAAGATACAAAAAGGATTTTTTCTTATCGCCTCAATTTTAAGCGTTATTGAAATGATTGTCTTTGTAATTATTTTTTGAAATAAAATCATTTTTCATTTTTTCTGAATTTCTAGGATTTTATTTCATACAAGCATTTCTAAGAAAAACACTTTGACACATTTTTCGAGAAATTTTAAATTCTTGAGAGCTAGCGTCGGGCGGCAACTACTAACGCCTGCGGTAGCAACAAAAAAAGATTTCTCTCTCCCAGCATTATTGGCAGAAAAATTTTCAATGTTTTATTCATCAAAATTTGTTAAGCCCTTATTCACCCCCCTCTAAGGGCGTCATAAGATCTAACATATATCACGTAGTTATGGTTCACCCGTTTGTAGGTGGATAATCCTGTACTGATCTGGCGCGAGTTCAAGCGGACCCGCAACATGTGCTTTGGCCCCCTGATTCGTAGCAACCCCCTGGGGTCCCTCACGTCGTTACGTTAGACAGGGCCGATTGATGGCTATCTGGAATAATTTCAAATTCTTCTGGTGCACGTCACGATACACCCTGAGATGCAAGTTGTCATCTTTACATCCGCCCTCCGCAAGAGACTATGTTTGAACATCAAATTTATGGTCCCTCGGGACTTGGTGACTGTTATGTGCTTAGCAAGATTGTGCGACCATCGACTTTAGTTAGCTCAGGAGCCTTACATCCCCACTAGCACAGGGACTCTGGGGGGACATGCTGAGGGCACCCAAACTCTACAAATTTGTTGATTGTCTCGTACAAAAATGTCTGACCGAAGCGCGCATGTGCTATGTTTTAACTGCGATGAACAACACACTTGTGGCCACCGGTGCAAAAGACTTTTATTTGCATGTGGAGAACTCTGATGACTGATGACGAAGGGGTTGGGTGAAGTGGGCACCGTTGTTGATCTCCCTTGAGCTTGAGGTCAAACTCTTTTTGCACAGTGAGGGAGATGTTATGGGTTTTGTGTCCGATTATTATCTGCAGGGTTTTATTATATTGTTTGATGTTATTTTTCAGTGTCGTTATGTCTTAGTTTTTAAGTTAATCCAAGCATGGGTGGATCTAGGGGGTAGCAGGGGCCCATTCCCCCCCCCCCCCAAATAATTTTGTAAAACTATTAGTGGATTCAGACTCTTCTCGACGAGGCAGCGGATTTTGATTACTTACACGTCAAAAACGGTGGCCAAATGAGAGAGAAACGACTCCGATAAGATAGAGGCCTTTCAAAAAAAATTTGATGAGAGGAAGGCGATGCATGGCCCCCCTTTTACGAAGTTGATGCCATTTTGATCCACCCTGCTTCTTTGGTTCCCGCAAGCGTGCAACGGTCTCTACGCTAGTAGACGAGCACAACTACATTTGTGTCGTCTCCAACAAGGCACTCTGATGCCTCCCAGCACGGCCAACATGTCTATTCCCTGCATCTGCCGCCTCTAGCTCCTCCACGATCTCTATCTTCGTCGGCGAAGACATCCATTTGGTAAACGACGCACTTGTCAAGGGGAAGCAACATCGCTCGTAGTTCCATTTTTGTCTTGTCGTTGTCCCATTGTCCCCAACCATAGCTGAAGCTTCCATCAATCTCCCTTTCCGGCGCCCTACCAGCAGCGCCTGCTCACTCCTCACGAGATTCTTGTTGATCGAATCCGCCCAACCACTCACATGTGTCGTCCTTGCTGACAGCGCGCGGAAGAGAGGTCTTTTTCGAACCCCGAGCCATCTGCCGTCGGCACGCTTGCCGTTTCTTATTGAGCCGCCCGCTGCTCGTTCCATCGAGCCGCCCGCTGCTCGTTCCATCGAGCCGCCCGCTGCTCGTTCCATCGAGCCGCCCGCTGCTCGTTCCATCGAGCCGCCCGCTGCTCGTTCCATCGAGCCGCCCGCTGCTCGTTCCATCGAGCCGCCCGCTGCTCGTTCCATCGAGCCGCCCGCTGCTCGTTCCATCGAGCCGCGACACATTTGAGAAACCATGTGGACCCATCAGTCGGCCCACAGTTTCTCTCCCAGCCGCACCATTGCCGCGACCCTTCATAGCTCCACCGACCCCTGTTCTACCAGCCTTGCCAGCTATCTCTCCGTTTCTTTTTCCTGACCTCCCCCACTGAAATTCCTAGTTCCGCCCCTGAATCCAAGTGTTAGGACTTATTTACAATTATGCCCCTTGTAAGTCTATTTAAGGGACCCCTTGGGTCTTGATGTATTGGAATCAACGAGGTATTTTCTATTTCTTTTGTCTTGTGTATGAGATTTTGGTAGCTTTCTTCTCCTGAGCACGCCCTGCCTAGGAAACCGTGATTCTAGCTCCACTGTGTCCGTCCACCTGCGGCCACTACTACACTGGCAAGCACGTAACATAGACCTTGCGACCTGGGGTGGTAGTTTGGGGAGAAATATAAACATGATGGACATTTATATCAAGAATATAGCTAGATGGTTTGATTAAATTCTAACTCTATAATTTTATTATCATTCAAATTTTAGAAAATGTTAGAAATAATACTCTGTGAATGAGAAACTTTTGATGAAAAATTATGAGAACTTTTTAAAGTTCAAATTATTAACTACCTTCATATTGTTTATTAGATTGAACTAAAACTTAGGCTATGTTTGGCACAGTGATGGTGGTAAACAGTGATGGCGGTCGTAAACGCATGAGTTAAAACGTCATTCGTTAAGGATCACCTAACAAACATAATCTGTTTGAACATAAAAATGGATGAAGTTTCTTAGGTGGGCGTTAGCAAATGATAATTTAACCACCATATTCATGACCGCCACCACCAAACGGAGCCTTAATTATAATTTGGACTGTAATTAAAAAAAAAACTGAACAAGCTTCAACAGTCTTAGTGCAGAAGCATATAACCTAAAATCAATTTGTTATGGGTGGAGATGCCCAATGATCTATATGGAGCCCACAAGAATGTGTTTCTCAATGTATTACTGTATTCACACCTCACCCTCAGACATGCAGGGCCTCGGTTCTCTTGTCTTCTTTTCTCAACTGAATGACCTGGTTGCGGTCCGTTCTCTACAGACACGAGAGCATTGGGCTCCACTTTGTTCATCTATTGCCCTAATTCTTCTCAAAATTTGTGTTTCTCTTCCTGTAAAACATATATATATTCATCTTTTGTACTTGCTTCATATATATGCTTTGTTCGGTAATATTCCTAATCATAAAAGTATATATACATCCATCTTTTATCATACAGGAATGCTCTAGCTCTGGTTGCTGCATACCTGAGAGGACTGGTGAGAATCTTGGCTACAATGCTGTGGAAAGGTGGTGACAAGAGGAATTCAAGATGGTGCAGGTGTAAAGAAAATTCTGGTCTTTCAGTCACAAAGAACAAGAAAATCCTCACAGATGAGAATTCAATCTGCCAAACTGTTTAATCAGTGTGCAAAGATTTTTATGACAAATATCTCTGAGAAATTTGTGTAATCTAGAACTGAATCCCTGATCCATTCTCAGGACTTCTTGGATAATTAGTGTAATAAGAGCTCACCGTAAACCGACGGACGAGTGGGATTGGAACGGAAGATTAATGTAGAAATTGTCGTCTCTTTTAAGCTTCGGCTCCTATTTATTCGTACTTATGCCGGCGTCATTGTATTTTTTTCGCTGTATTAATCAAGCTTTTATTTTGGTCTTCTTTGATGAACAGAGCCACTGTATGCAGTTCAGATTGTAGGTAAGGTTGATGTTGTGCTGAAACAATGCCTCCTGGTATGTATATTATGATCAGAGTTCTTTATTGAATGTTTTATGGTTGATGGTGTGCTGAAACTAGGAATTGTATACTTGCAGTATGTTTTATTGTAGATTTTCTTTGAAATTTTTCTTTTCTGGGGCAGTGTGTTATATTTCAGGTTTCTTCTCGAAATTTCTATTTAAGATTTTATATTTAGTGTAAATTTTAGGTACGTTGAGCGTACCTAAGGATGGTACGCTCATGGGAAATTTAAGCTAGAATTTTTATTTTTTAGCAAAATAAGTTCCGAAATGTTGATCCTTGTATTTTTATTCTCATTTTAAGTACCCATGTGTATTTGTTTTTGGTGAAAATACAATTGTTAAAAATTGATTTTTTTGAACTTAGATACGACTGTAATCTAAACTGAAAATACAGTTTAATTACCATCGTAATTGCATTTATGACTGTAATCTAAACCGAAAATACAGTCCTGTCACATGGAAGGATCCACTAACTTGGAATGGTATAGTTACAATGTGTTATATTTCAGGTTTTTTCTAGAAATTTCTATTTTGGGGTGGTTTAAAAATTTATATGTATTGGCATGTTAACATTAGATTGTGGTAGTTCTAGGGTTTAGGGCGTGAAAAGCACATAGCGACCTTATATTTTTTTTTTGCTGCCCGTGAACATAGTAGCCCTTTTAAGATGAATCACGCAATTTCTTTAGTTACGATTCCTTTTTTGGCTCATTGGAGTGTGGATGCTTTTCGTTATATGTTTTTTGAAGGGTTGGTTCAGTGTTTCACTCGGCTGTAATTGTGTGAAAGTTAAGAATCTCGTTAACCCGACTCCCTTTCGAAGCTCATGTGAAGTGGTGCTCTCTGCCGAGCTTCCCTTTTCTCCTAGGATCAGCTACCCATGCGCAAGGGCCGTTCACATGGAACCTCCCCCCCCCCCCCTCAGCCTTCAAAGCTCTTATTTTAATATTTCCTACTATCACCAAGATCTGCACTTATGTCCACTCCCTACGAGCTCATGTAAATACTTCTGAAGCGGGAGCTAACGAGGTCGCAGGAACACTCAACCACAACCGAAGTCAAGTAAAAGACAACAACAACAGTAGCACAAGAGATTCCGATTGAAATTAACTTCTATTACAAGGCGAGGTATACATTGCAAGACATGATTTTACAATATAAATCAGGGAACCAAAAACAGCAACAAGAAGTTAATCGCATGGACTGATTCCATTAACCGCATAAGCCGCCTACTCACCAGCTGAGTCCGCCGAGATCGCCGAAGCCGCTTAACTGCGGCTAACCGCGCAGACTGCTGTTATTAAAATGTTGAGCCAGGAGCAGAACTCGCTGATTCACCGGGCGAACTGCTCCGCTTATCCGCAACTCCGAGGAAGAGACCAAACCGCAAAGACCGCGACCTGCTGCTTAACCGCTGATTGTATCTGCGAACTGTTCCACACCAACGTTCCCGCTAGTCGCCTAGCCGCCTAACATTAGCCGCACAGCCTGCACAGAACCAACTTGCTTAGTCGCAGCGGTTAGAAAATCGTAACCGCAAAATCAAGCGCGAGCTCTTTCTTACTGTTCACTACTGCTAATGACGAGCTGAGGAGTCCTATTTATAGATGTGAGGATAAGTGTCATCACCACCTACACCGATAGGATAACCGCCCATCAATCCTGTCGGCTAACACTCTGTATCCGCACAGTGCGGACACTAAACCAGTTCGCCAGGTCGCACCAATCAACACTGCCGAATAGACGACCAGTCCGCCAACCCCGCGGACACTACTACAAGTCCGCGCATCCCGCAACCCATGACTTGGACAATCCTTCCAACCAATATTGTCGAACTCGGCGAATACCAGAGCAGACCGCAACAGGCGAACTCTGCGAATACCGAGCAGTCCGCACCAAGGCGAACTCGGCGAGCTAGACAACTAACTTGACTTAGTCCCCTCCAGACCAAGTCCAACGAATTCCACGGTCTCCAATCTTAACCGCGCTACCTGATACCAAGATCACGCCCTACTGAACAACTCCAGTCCGCCACCATACGGACTGCTCCATCAGTCCGCGCGACCTCCAAGCAACCTGTCTGCGCAATTGTGCTTACTCCACGAAGCAACACCCAGACCGCAAGCACAGATCCATGCCGGACACCGACGAGCTCCAAAGAGTCCGCAACAACAACCCAGCGAACTCCGATCTTCCTCGCCCGAGAAGACACCAGCGACCTGGCGGCAAGCCACCCCAGCTCGCATTATCCGACTGCCTTCTTGCGGATCAGAGAACCTGCCGAACACGGTGACCTACAAAAGAGTCCGTCACTAACCCACGGATAAACATATCTATCCGCCCGGTTACTCCACCAGAGAGCTTGCTGGTCCAGACCGCCAAAGAAGAACCACAGCCGAAACGGCTGCCCGACTAGGCTATCCGCAAAAAGCTATCCGCCTAGTTCGCG
Source organism: Platanthera zijinensis (assembly GCA_039513925.1). NCBI lineage: Eukaryota > Viridiplantae > Streptophyta > Magnoliopsida > Asparagales > Orchidaceae > Platanthera > Platanthera zijinensis. Next base: position 173,695,985 of record CM077083.1, read on the forward strand.
CGGTCTCTGCGGTCTCTGCAGACTCTCCAACCTGTCCGCCCGACTTCCTCCACTTCACACTTCAACAATTTCAACAGCTCATGCCTTGAGTTTCACAGCAGTCCTCGCTCCCTCCTCATCAAGGTATGGTCTTTGCCTCGATGGACAGGTGTAGGTTACGCGCTTAAGCGTCATCCATTTTTGGGGCTAGTTGATTCAGCATGTGAGTTGTTACGCACTCCTTAGCGGATTGAAACTTCCATAACCGCCATCCTGTTGTCTCAATTGATCAACACCCTTTGTGGGTTCTAGGTTAGCGCACAGTTAGACATCATAACCCTACTTCCGATTCATCCCGCATCGCTAGTTCTGCTCGCATAAAATGACCCACTTGGAGCTCTCGATTCAATGACATGTGACCCACTTGGAGCAGTTAGTTATCCTGTTTATTCAAAGTTTGAGAATAGATCGAGGGCATTGGATTATTTGTCATCAATTGCAGCAAAAGACAATTAATGTCAGTAATTGTCCTTATATAATGCATTTTCTAGTTGTCTCATTATTTTCTTATTATCCATGACAATATGATGTATTATTGGCAGTCGTCGAGGTGAGAAAATGAAATATGATGATGCATCATCGTCCTCAATGGGCGCTGAGCGGGGAGAAGGGTTGGGGTCCTATGATTGGAAAGATTGTTTCTTTTGGGTTCTTCTAGGAATGCCGAGATCTACCTCTATACTTTAGATAGGCTGTGTAGGAGGCACCACATTAGTTGGGGATCAGAATTCTTTTCATTTGGGATCTGAAATGAAGGTTCATTTCATAGTATGGATGCATTTTCACTTGATCAAATGGTATAGAAATTTTTGATTAAAAGAAAAATAAAACAGGATGGATTAATGAACCCACCGGATTAGCCAGAAATTGATCTTAACCGTGAAGTGGATCTAGCCATTTCACTTGAAATGGAGAGGATCATGATTCATGAGTTGGGGCCATCAAGTGATATTGAATCTTCTTCGGTAGCGACTACTAGATCTAGCACTCGCATATAGGAGTTATCACAAAACCTTTTTTGGTTGCAAAATCTTCTTCTGCATGAAAAGAGGATGTAGATCTCATAATTAGATTATGTTCTAAGAATCCTAGTTCAAAAGTTACAAAGTTGCACGAAGAAGAAGATGATCAATAAGGGCAAGGCCATTTTTCGGGTGACTGCGCCAGTGTTTTTTGTAATTGTGGTCCTCCCATACTATACACCTGTTAGAAAGCGATGATGATACAATTTTTTTTTGCTGTCTTTCTGTGTGTTCCTGCGAATATTCATCAATCATGTATACAATTATACATATATAGTAACTCGCCGCGTACCTTTATTGTCAAAGCTGTGTGAGCACTTAACTTATGAGTGTCTCCTTGTGTTGGCGTGACCCATTGAGCCTTGTTTAAGATGCAACATTAAGCTGTGTGGTTAGTATCATGGGTTTCCGTACAATTTCGCGCGTCCCCTGAGTACTAACCAAATTTGTATTATGGTATCATGGTGCGGACACTACACATATTGTGCCTGCCCATTGTGTGCTGAGATATGCACAGTTTAGGATCTCATAGTGTGTGCCCTGGCTTCAAGGGAAAACCACACAATATATTGATGAAATCTGCTCCTGTCGGGCTGTTTGTGAGATAAGATAGAGCGAGGTCATTCAAGCATCGTGTGCCCTTCCCCAGGGTATCCCTGCTATGTAAATATTAATGCCATGCGAATTGTGGGGCTAAAACATTTTATGCTATGTGCAATATTCGTACGAGTGCCCGCATAATACAAGACATTACTGTCATGCTATAATATGAATTCCAAAATATAGTACTCCGCGCCGCTGTGTCGACATGACCGAATTCAGAAGTGCTTGCAAGGGCCTTTGCCTTGCGAGCCACTTTTTCAACGAAACTATTGGAGTCATTGCTTGCTCGAGAGCCGATAGCATCTTGACGGGAAACTACATTGGAGACACTGAAGCCGCTTTTGGCAAGCTTTTGAAGGATGCCCCAAGGGTGATTATCTCTCTCGTTGACTGCGATGCTAACGCCGCCGCCGACCGTGTGGCCAAGTTCGCTAGTGTCAGTGATTTTGATTGGGAAAGAGGTATGCCTCAAACCCATGAGCTTTTCCATTTCATTGAAAATGACTATGTTGTGTAGGTACTTCTATATTTTATTTAATGCATAGGCCTATGCCAACCTTCAAGGAAAAATATAGTATTCCGTGCGACCGTGCGGTCTCCAAAGAGATATCCAGAAAACACATTATTTTAATTAGCTGGAGAATCTCGTATATAGAATGCCATTTTGGTGCGGTTATTGGTTGTGTAACCGCCCAGTGCATGAAGCTTAGAGAATAAGAGAGATTTTATAGTCAGGAAGATACCTTTTGCCCATAATTTGGCTAATACCAACTTGAGTATTTAGAATTAGGGAGTGTTTTGGTTAACAGGAGAGAAAATGGGGGCACCAGTGGAGCTTTCCTCTGTAGAAATCGTCTAATGGGGCTGCGGATGTCCGAAAACAGAGTGCTCCTCTGAAGATATGTCTGGGGAAGGGGCTATGCCATCCACTACTTGTTGTTGTGTTGGCGCATACCCGGTTCAAATGGATCGGGCACATTAGGAACAGAAAACAGGTTGCAACGCAGTATTTAAGGTTGCAACCTTTTTTGTACTGTCTTGAAAGCTGTCCAAATTAAAAAAAGCTGTTTTTCAAATCTGTCCAAATTAAACAAGTTTTAATTTGGAATGTGCCCCGGTGGTTTTATTTGGGAGTTGGTAATGGGAATATAATATACCTATTATTATATTCATTTATCTCTCTCTCCCATGAATGGTAACCGCAACCCCCCTCCCTGCATTAAAAATCGCAGCCCGCCACCCTCTCTCAAACCGGAACTGCAACCGCTCTCGCTCTCTCTCTCTCTCTCTCTCTCTCGGCTTGGTGCAAGAGGTTGCTGCCTTGGGATCTCTTGTCGGAGTCGCCGCTGGAGGAAGGCAGCCGCCGGTGTTTGCCGTCGCTGACGTGAAGAGGAGGGCAGCCCGCCGTCGTCGTCACCGTCCGAGTCCAGTCGGCCGTTGCCGTGGAAGAAAGGCGGAGACGGGGCTGTTTTAACCCGGCTGTGGAGAGGAAAAGTTTGCGTTGAGGACGGGCTACACGTTCGTGGCAAGGTCCGGGTCTGAACATGGAGTTTCTCTCCGGTGGTGGCGGTGGTTGCGGTTGAACATCGGAAGTTGATGTTGAAGGTTCGGTGAACCTTGTGCGTCCGTTAGTCGGATTGCAATCCCAGATCTTCCATTTCCCGCGGATCGTGCGTGTCTGACGCATCCGCGTGCGTTTCACCGGACGGTTATTTCTTCACTTGTTTCTTCATTGTAATTGATTTATAAATTATATTATAAATTGGCATTGTCCGTGTTCGTGATTTCTCCTGCAATTATTGGCTATCCCATCAAGTGGTATCAAAGGGAGGTTGGGTAGACAACCGTGATTGGACGTTCTAGGAAGGGTTTGACTGCGGTGGTGAACGACTAGGTCCTCTTCCCACTCTTTCAGATCCGACCTTTGAACAAATCAGGCCTTCTAGTTTGTCGGGGACAGTCATGACAGGGAAGAACACAGTTTTGGACAGATTTTCAGTGGAGAAGTTCGATGGTAGTGGAAATTTTAGCCTATGGCAGATTCGAGTTAAGGATATGTTGGTTCAACAAAGTTTGATTCAAGTCTTGCGGGGGCGCGACAAATTATCCACGGCGGTGAAAGATGAGGAATGGAAGGATCTTGATGAAAAGGCTACGAGCACAATCAGGATATGTGTTGCTGACCAGGTGCTCTTCAACATCGGGACTGAAGAGACGGCAGTCGGGCTTTGGGAAAAGCTTGAGCGACTGTACTTGGCAAAATCCGTGACGACAAAATTGTTGCTGAAGCAGCGCCTCTATGCGCTGAAGATGCAGGAAGGTGGCAACCTATAGGAACACTTCAATGTGTTCAACGGTCTCCTAAGCCAATTGCATGTGGTTGGCTCGAAGGTAGAGGAAGAAGACAAAGCCCTCTTGCTTGTTACCTCGCTCCCAGCGTCATACAAGCACATGGTGACTACGCTCCTGTATGGGAAGGATACGGTGGGGCTGGAAGAAGTCACGTCGGCGCTGTTATCCAGTCAGATGTTAAAAGACCCCACTCCTAGGGGTGACCAGATCTTGGTAACGCATGAACGCGTGAGGAGTTTTAACAAAGGATCGAGCAGTGCACGAGCTCGATCGACGTCGAAGAAGGCAGTGACGTGTTACCACTACAGACAGGTTGGTCATATTAGGAGAAATTGTCCGCAGCGTGCAGGAAGTTCTGGAACTTCGAAGGATGTCCAAGGTGCGGGCATGGTGACACTCGACCTGGAAGGAGATGGCGGATTTTATTGCGTCACTGAGAGTCAGAGTGACTCTGATAGCTGGATTTTGGATTCTGGTGCCTCGCATCACATTTGCTCAGATGCAGCGATGTTCAGTTTATTGGAGGTGACGTCTGGGTCGGTCTTTCTGGGTGACGGCTCATCATGTGAGGTCACAGGGATTGGGACGGTGAACTTGCGGATGCATGGTGGAGCTGTGCGTATACTTGAGCAGGTACACCTGGTACCGAAGTTACGCAGGAATCTGATTTCGTTGGGCAGATTGGACACCGGTGGGTGCAGGTTTGCATCGATGGGTGGAGTTCTGACGGTGAGGCAAGGGCGCACCGTGCTCATGCGAGCTATGCAGCGCGGTAGTCTGTACCGGCTGATGGGGACCATGATGCGAGGTGGTGCGCCCATGATTTCTGCGGCCGACGGTGTGGATGGTCGAGGTTGTGCAGGGGATCGCCCTTCTGGTAGTATGACTAGGCGAGTCAGATTCAGCGATCCAGTTGCGTTGACATTCAAGGGTTGAGCCCGAGCAGGGATGAGTCGACTGGAGCAGGTCGGCTGACGCCTCAAGTTCTTGAGGTGGTACTTCGTGCAGACTGGTGCTTCGTGCAGAACGATTGCTTCACGCAGTTGGTGTCCAGTGCAGATGATGCTTCGTGCAGGTGGTGGCGGAACCAGGATATGAGCCAAGGTGGTGTTTGTTGGGTTGGCTCATACCCGGGTTAAATGGACCGGGCGCATTAGGAACAAAAAACAGGTTGCAACGCAGTATTTGAGGTTGCAACCTTTTTTGTGCTGTCTTGAAAGCTGTCCAAATTAAAAAAAACTATTTTTCAAATCTGTCCAAATTAAACAGTTTTTCATTTGGAATGTGGTCCGGTGGTTTTATTTGGGAGTTGGTAATGGGAATATAATATACTCATTATTATATTCCTTTATCTCTCTCTCCAATGAATGGTAACCGCAACCCCCCTCCCTGCATTAAAAATCGCAGCCCGCCACCCGCTCTCAAACCGGAACTGCAACCGCTCTCTCTCTCTCTCTCTCTCTCTCTCTCTCTCGGTTTGGTGCAGGAGGCTGCTACCTTGGGATCTCTTGCCGGAGTCGCCGCTGGAGGAAGGCAGCCGCCGGTGTTTGTCGTCGCTGACGTGAAGAGGAGGGCAGCCCGCCGTCGCCGTCGCCGTCCGAGTCCAGTCGGCCGTTGTCGTGGAAGGAAGGCGGAGACGGGGCTGTTTTAACCCGGCTGTTTGTGGAGGCTGTGGAGAGGAAAAGTTTGCGTTGAGGACGGGCTACACGTTCGTGGCAAGGTCCCGGTCCTAACTTGGAGTTTCTCTCCGGTGGTGGCGGTGGTTGCGGTTGAACGTCGGAAGTTGACGTTGAAGGTTCGGTGAACCTTGTGCGTCCGTTAGTCGGATTGCAGTCCCAGATCTTCCATTTCCTGCGGATCGTGCGTGTCCGGCGCATCCGCGTGCGTTTCACCGGACAGTTATTTCTTCACTTGTTTCTTCATTGTAATTGATTTATAAATTATATTATAAATTGACATTGTCTGTGTTCGTGATTTCTCCTGCAATTATTGGCTATCCCATCACTTGTGCCATGGGGTCTACCATCGAAGGTTGAGGTGGCCACTTGGCCATATGGATTCCGTGAGGTTTTCCTCCGCAAGAGGCATCTAGTACACTCTAGAGGGATGAGGTTCTCCTTAGAAAAACACCAAAAATGATAGCATCACCTCTATTGATGTGCAGCTGGCTATCATGTCCGCTCAGATATACAAGACTTGCCAATGAGGGAATTGTAGTGGAATTACGGTGGTGATGTGTGGGCGTAGCTTGTACTGGCGGAGAGGGTCGGAGACTTGAAGACCTCCACAAAAAAACGTTTGGATACATTCGAGGGGTTCAAGCAACTTCTGGCGACTGTCCAAGGAGAGTAAAAGGATTGGTTGATTTGCGATTCTAACATTTATGCTACCATTCCTTGCTCTGGGATGGTTATAGGTTCCTCACCATGAATAAAAAGTAGGAGTGCAACTCGGGTCGGTTCGAATCGGTTCCACACAAAATCAAGAACCGACTCATGTAGGTTTGGTTCTGACTTTAGGGAACCGTAACCGATCCATGTACCCAAGATATAGAACCGGATACGAACCGTAAAGCTCGGTTCGGTTCCGGTTGGATTCTCGGTTCTACTCATGCTTCATAATATTTTCCGCACTCTTATACATGTATAGCATTCGTTAATGATTAAATAAAAAAATTATAAAATTAAATACTTACAACACTCAAGCCTTTATCCCACTATAGTGGGGTCCGCTATATTGATCTTTTGTCGCCATTGTGCCCTATCTTTTGCCATAATCTCACTAATGCCTAAGTACATTATGTCTTTCCTTACAGTTTCATTTCAAGTCTTTATTGTTCTACCCCTCCCTCGTTTAACATGCCTAGTGACAGACACTCACAACGCCTAACAAGTGCCTCTATTGGTCTCCTTTGTATGTGTCCAAGTCATCTTAGTCGAGCTTCTCGCATCTTTTCTGCAATTTGTGCTACTCATGTCTTATCCTTGATACATTCATTCTTAATTTTATCCAGTCTCGTGTGTCCACACATCTACTCAAGCATTCTCATCTCCACATCTCTCATTTTTGCTCATGTACATAAAATTAAATACTTGATCTTAAAAAATTATTCAGATATTATATATTTGCATATAAATTTAATCATTACAAAAGTACTTTAAAACTAGTGAATCACACTAAATAATAATTTAATTGAATCAAATTTTATTTTGATATCTAATGAAATTCATGTGTAGTTTCAATAATCGATTTTGGATCGGTTCTCAGGTATCCGAGCAGAAGAACCGAGAACCGAACCGTACTACTCAATTCTAAGCTTTGTGGATTTAGAACCGAACCGAGAGCCAAGAGAATCGACCTAAACTCCTCGGTTTGGGTCGGGTTCGATTCGATTCTCGGTTCTTCAATTTTTTTTGCACACCCATAATAAAAAAAGTGTAAGTATTTCATACACAATCATGAAAGCAGATTCATTGTTTAAAATAAGAAATGCTGGACAAGAAGATGAATGAGATATCGCGTTACGAATAGTATCTTTTCAGGTCATCATCACTCCAGGGGTTGGACATTCCCTCACCCTCGTGAGAATATAGACAATAGACATTATTTTTGATGTATTCCAAAATCCATGAATTAGTCTTAAAAGATAAAATCAGGGAATTAATTTAAAGTTTTGTGGCGCTAGCGGAGTTTTCACGTGTAATCTCTTCCGATGGATGTCCCCAGTTTCGCAAGACACTTAAGAGCCTACCATTCGTGCGTATTTAACAATACAAAATAACTCTTTCACAAGCATTCATGAAGTAAATACGAAAAAACAAGGGAGTTTAGAAATTAACAACAAAATGCTTATGATAATTTTAGGGGCAAGCTCTGACTTTGGAAGTTCATTTAAAATTAAGCATGAAAGTATCTTAACGGAATAAGAGCAAATGAGGGTGAGTGAGGTAAACCTTGGTCCTTCGTAGCAATGACAGATCCTCATGTGCGCACACTGCTTAACCCCGACAGAAGATTGTTGAAGAATCAATGGGCCCGACGTGGTAATAAAACCCTTGGGGCGGGTTTGACAGAATTCAAACAGGAGAAAGTAATCCCCTTGTAAAAACTGTAGTGGTTGCACATCAGGTGGGAATAGCAACTAAGGGTTCAAATTGATGAAGGAGGAATCGATTCAGTCGGAAGAGGAAGGAAGTGTGGTTGTTGGAGGTCGGATGTCACAACCCGCATTTTCTCAACATTTAAGTTATACCAGTGAAAGAGAAAATACGCGTCGTGATGCCACGCTGTGCAGAGAATAACTGCAGGCACTCAGGCAAAACTCCAAACTCTACAGTTTGTATGGAATCCATAAGTTATTAAGTAAAAACCAGTTTAAATTGGATGGTCGTATCCCTCGGCACAGTGGATCAACTAGTCCACGAGTAAAAGTATAGTTATACGCTGCGGAAAATACTTTGGTTATGTTGATTAACACCCTACATGAGTATAAACATCCGCAAAGGACAACTCATGGCATGCAAGACCCTAGATTTATTATAAGTATGGAAATAGTCTTTACGTTAGCTAGAAAATAGTGTTTTAGTTTTAGAAATATGAGATGTATGAAGTATTAGTAGTAATGCTTTTATAAGTGAAAATACCTAACATGCAAGTTATATTAGAGCAAGATAAAATATGGGTTGTGACACCGGAGACACCATGGAAGACGACGGTGCGTCTGGTCGGGGAAACTGTGGTTGCTGGGGCATCGAAACACTGTACGAAAGGAGACGAATACCTTGGAAACAATCGGGGAAGTGACCGTCGGTCCTTGGAAGGTTCTTCAGGGATAGTGTCAGAACTGGGAGGGGAGGCGTCGAGTGGTTGGAGGGAAAGATAGGGTTGTCGTGCTGGAGAAACAAAACAGAGAAGAATTTAACGACAAATAGGCAAGTGACAATTTTGGCAAGCTCTGAAAATTTTAAAGATCAAATAAACTTAAGCATATAATCATAATAACCGTTGGTGAGCAATGAGAGTGATGAGATATGTCATAGGCGTATCACAAAAAGTAGAGCATCCACAAAAAATACTAAGCCAGGTCGGATGAAGGTTGAAATGAAGATCGTCACTTGTGGTAGATCAGGGAACGGTCGTCGAAGTCCACAAGGGCTGGTGGCCACACCAACTGTGATCCAGCCACGTTGGCGCCGCCACCGGCCCTCGTGGGCCCCGACGACCGTTCCCCACCCTACCACAAGTGATGATCTTCATTTCAGCCTCCATTCGACCCGTTTAGTATTTTTTGCGGATCCTCCACTTTTTGTGATGCGCCTATTATATACCTCTCACTTACATTGCTCACCTACGGTTATTATGATTTTATGCTTAAAGTTTATTTGATCTTTAAAATTTTCAAGGCTTGCCAAAATTGTCACTTGCTTGTTTGTTGTTATTTTAGAAATCTTCTTCCTCATTTAATGTTGCTTGTGTAATGTAGTAAATCATGTTAAATCAATGTTCGAATGTTATATGTATATGTGCATAAGCAAACTCCTGAACGGTTAACACAAAATATCAATCGTATAGTCTCGCTTGTGCCATATTATTTTAAAAGAGATCTACAAATATATTTTTAAAAACAATATCGAGAATTTAGTATACATCAATTCTTGAGCTCCTACTTGACGATGAAAGGTCCTGCCCAATTTGGATTGAGCTTCCCTACCAAAGCCTCTCTGCCAGACAAATCTATTTTTTTCTTGGCAAGATATCCTATGGCAAATTGTTTCACCCGGACATGCTTGTCGAAGTATTTGACCATCCTCCTTTTGATCTCTTCTTGCTTGATGACATACTGGTCCCTTATCTCCTTAATGAGGTCGAGACTACACATCATTTCTTTATCATTGTTCTCCATCCAACCTTCGTCATTCTGTTTAAAGAGGGCCCTTGGGCTAATGACATCAAATTCTACCGGGAAGAAGGCTTCAGAGCAATATGACAGCCGAAGAGGGAGTGGACCTCAATGTCCATAGCACTGCCGGTAATTTCTCTACCCAACTGTCGCAAGTGTTCTCCACTTTCTTCTTCAGTATATTCAAAAAATTTTGGTGCCTTCTGCTTGTCCATTGCTCCGTGGGTGGTGGACTGACGTGAAACAAAGCTCTATACCAACCTATTCACATAACTTAATAAATCAAAATTGGTAAATTGAGGGTCATTATCAGTGATGATGGTCATGGGGATCTCATGCCAACACACGATTTCCCTTATTTGAAGTTCTTGACAACTTTGGTCATGGTTTTGTCCAAAGCCTTGGCCTCTATCCACTTGATGAAGTAATCTATCAACACGAGGATGAAGCGTCGATGCTCGCTCGCCATGGGGAAAGGGAAGATGAGATCCATTCCCAAACAATAAGTGGCCAAGGGGAAGAAATAGATCACAACTACTGTGTTGGTTGGGTCTGAAGAGATTCAAACTGCTGGCATTTGATGCACTTCTTTGCGTAGTCGCCACAATCTTTCAAAATGGTTGGCCAAAAATAACATTGTCAGAGAATTCTTTTCTTGAGGGTTCTGGCACCAGAGTGACTACTGCATTCTCCTGAATGAACTTCCTATAAGACTTTGTAAATTTCTTCTTCCAATACGCACCTTGTCAGGAGAGAAAGGAAAGTCATCCGACAGAAAACTCTGGAGAGAAGAGAGTAGTGTGTAGCCTTGAGCTGGAATCTCCTTCTATTAGTTACTGAGGGATGGATTTATCACGCTGTGAATTAATAGATAAAAGGAACCATCAAGTATGGGCACCGATTGATTTCTATGAAGTCCATTTCCTCAATCACTGGGCGAAACAACTCTGAGGTTCCCTCAACAAGGGGACGTACTTTGCTAACTCATCGTCCTCAATATTATCTTCGCATGGTATATGTCTAATGCTGAATGTAAAAAAACTTCTGATCCATTCCTTAGTGATGTCTTGATGCTTCCCTAGTTTTGAAGTTCTTATTTATTTGTGTTGCCATTACCAAGGAATATGTTCGTATCTCGACATCTTCAATACCGATTTCCTGCACCAAGCCCAAACCGGCTATAAACACTTATACTTTGCTTGATTATTGTTGGTAAGAAAATGAAACTTGATTGCTTGTTCAATTCTTTCACCATTGGGACAGATCGGGATGAATCCCCCTCCGATGAAACTTTTCCCTAAAGCACCATCCACAAACATAATCCAACATAATGGGATATGGATCTCTTGCCCTTCAACATCGTCTTCAACAAAGTCTGTGATTAAGTCTGCCAGTACTTGGGCCTTATGGTTGTTCTTGGGACATAAGAGATATCAAATTCATTGAGCTCGATTGCCCAATTGGTTAACCTTCCTGAGTGTTCAGTTTTTTTCAGGATGGCTCTCAACGAGTGATCGGTGATTACTTTGATGGAATCAACTTGGAAGTAAGGGTGAAGCCTTTGTGCTAATATTACTAAGGCTAAAGCCAACTTTTTCAGGATAAGATATTGTGTCTCAATGCTCTTCAACATGTGGCTAACATAATGGATGAGGAATTGTTTCCTCTCTTCCTCCAGGACAACTACTGAGCTGATAGCCTCAGTATCGACCCTGAAATACATAAAAATATCTTATGATTGATAAGGGCTCTGAAGGAGGGGAGTTATTATCAATTGAAACTTCAACTCCTAGAATTCCTTATTGCATTCTTCTGTCGACTCAAACTTTGCTCCGCCCTAGAAGGTTTTGAAGAATGATGCACATTTATCTTCAGAGCGAGAGATGAGATTGCTCATTCCTGCAATCCTCCCTACTAGTTGTTAAACATCTTTGGGATTCCTAGGAGGTTGTATATCCAGGATGACCCTTACTTTATTAGGATTGGGCTCGAGACCCTGGGGTGCCAATAGGTGGTCATGGAATTTTCCTTTGCTGGCTCTGAAGACACACTTGGTCGGGTTCAGCCTCATGTTATACTTATGAAGGGTGATGAATGCTTCTACCAAATTTTGGATATGATCATTTAGTTTATGGCTCTTAATGAGGAGGTAGTCGACATATAATTTCAAGTTATGACCTTTCTAGTGGTTAAACACATAATCCATCATCCTTTTATATGCCACATCAGTGTTCTTCAGGCCAAAAGGCATGACACAATAGCAGTAACAATTGTCATTCATGAGGAATGATGCATGGGGGATGTTTGGGGGCATGCATTCGTATCTGATGGAATCTCGAGAAAGCATTGAGAAAACTCATTATGAGAAATCCTATGGTAAAATCAACAAGAGAGTTTATCCGCGGCAGGGGGTTACAATCCTTCAGGCATGCCTTGTTCAGTCTGGTAAAGTCAACACACATCCTCCATTTATTATTGGCTTTGCGAACCATTATAATTATGGCTGAGCATATTATTCGAAACTCGAAAATCGTTCGAAAATTGAGCCGAATCGGAATCGGTTAAAATTGATTCGACTCAATTTGAGTTGATTCAATTTGACTCGAATCTGATTTCGAGTTGATTTCTAGCCATCCCTGAATCGCTCGAAATATGATTCGAATCAGCTCGAATTAATTAAAAAAATTATGTATTTATTAATATATTCTTATTTTAAGATTAAAAAAAAAATTTAAACCTAAATAAAAAGAATGAAGGCTTTAAGTGTTTCATTTGCTAAATTTATAGGTTGCCTAATTTTATTTTCAACAAACTAGGAATAAAACGAAAAATTGCTAAATTTCGAGTTGACTTGATTCGATTTCGAGCCGACTCGATTCGATTTTGAGCCGACTCGATTCGATTTCGAGCCGACTCAATTCGATTTCGAGCCGACTCGGAATCGAGCCGACTCGGAATCGAGCCATTTCGAGTCGAGCCGACTCGACTCAAAATCAATTTTGATTTCGAGTCGATTTCGAGCCGAGTTCGAGTCGAAAATTTCGATTTCGAGCCGAGCCAAAATCGCTTGAACTCGACTAGATATCATCCCTAATTATAATATTGGGAAACCATTCTAAGTACTGAATTTATTCGATAAAGTTTGTTTTGAGGAGCTTGGATACTTCCTCTAGTATTGGCTCAACGAGTGTCGCGATTACTGCTTGTTTCTTCTGCTTAACTGGTTTGAAGTGGAGACTAATATTGATGCAAAGATATGAGACATTGGGGCTTATTACAGGCATGTCTGATGTTTACCATGCGAATATATTGTTTTTATCGAGGAGACATCGGGCCAATAACTCTTTTCCTCCTCTTTCAATTCTTCATTTATATAGATGGTTTGATCCCCGTCCCCACGGGGACTGGGATCTGCTGCACTTGTTGGGAGTCCACCTCCAAACAAATTCCATCTGCCACTGCTTCTAACTACACTAGGGTACTCACAGTATCTTTATGGGTATTAGCTCAATGGGGGGTATATCCACGCGTAACCGCCCATCCTGGGGAGCTCTAGGCTGAGGCAGACTCTATTGTTTTCTCCCATGCATGGGGCGATTTCACCAATTGCTTGATATATAAGTCGCGTGTTCGAACTATTGGATCCAAAGTGCCTCCAACTTCCACACTCAATGGCGGGTCATGAAGGTAATGGGGGGAATCGGGAACTGCAAGCAATCAGTTATTAACTCTATGGGGCCAGACGAATAGAATACAGAAAAGACGAGCTTGTCGTTGACAGTGACAAACACCAAATTTTCCCTTGTAATGGATTACAACGGCTATTGGTGATTTTATTACTTTCAAAGATCTATTACAAGATATTACAAGGCATGAGAATGCGTAAACTAAAGGCAACTGATGGAATAAAAACTCGTAACCGCACCTACGGTAGGACCGATTCTTGCTTTAGTTTTTTGTCCCTTCCAAGCACCCCTAACTCCCAATTAATACAAAAGAGAGGGATGCCCAGGCAATTAAGAGCAATAAATGTTGCATTAAGTGCCAACTGCCTCAGGTATAAGAGAAGCTGGGTAGGAGAGAGAGAATATGAGGTTATGCGGTTACAACATGTTGCAACCGCACAAACCTTTTCTAGCTAAGTAGAGAAGGGTGCTCAAGCAAACTCCTGGGGTATTCACCCAATACCCTCTAATCTTTGACTGCTATTGAGGGCTAATCGGCTTGATTAGTGGCTGGCTATTAGGGCGCGTGATTACTCAGTGCATAACCACCCACTCTTCTAGGGCTGGAGAAGGTATGACTACCAGGAGGGCAATCACCCATAAAACTGGATGCCAAAGGCTTGCTCTAACTTTGCACTAGAATGCTTGTAGTCGCAGGATCTCAGGTTAACACTCATCCCAAGTGGTCTACCATCAGAGGTTAAGGTGCCTAGTTGGGCATATAACATCTATGGAGCTCTTTCGCACATGAATCGTCTAGATACGTTCTAGGGGTATACAACATCCATTATACAGAGCTTGTCACTAGAAAGACACCAAAAATGATAATGGTAACTCTGTTGATGCACGACCGGATGTTATGTTCGTCCAGATCTATGAGTCCTGCCATATATACCAGTTGTAAGATTCTCCAATGTGGGAAATTATAGTGTAATTACTATGGTGATAAGAGGGCGCAACTCACGATGGCATAGAGGGTCAGAGACTTGAAAATTTCCATAGGAATCGTCCATATTTGTTCAAGGGTGTTCAAGCAAGTTTTGATGGCTACCCGAGGGTAATGAAATTGTCAAGGCTAAAAATTCCTCTTCTTGACAGGAAGAACGTCCATGGGTCAAGGGGAAATAAGTAAACCATAGTTTTAATATCAGAGCTTCCATAACCCACAGGTCGGAGGATCGGAACCTCCCTTTGATACCATGTAAGAAAACGAACTAAAAACAAGCCGGACGGGTATAACTGAAATCTTATTATCAGAAAAAGGTATCTATTACAAAGGTATGGCCTCCCTTATATAGAATGGAGGAGAGAAGAGAGAATACAAATAAGAGATGTGGGACTAAAAAAATACATGCGGACTATACAGACACAAACCGCACAAGCCGCGCGGTTAGATAGAGGAGCTAACCGCCCGGCAACTCCCAGAGAGAGAGAGAGAGACCGACTTGTGAGACCGCTAGACCGCCCGGTCTCCAAGTCGCCAGTGTCAACCCGCTAGACCGCTTGGACCGTAGACAGCATCACGAAGCAATCAACCCTCTGAAGAGAACCGCCAGACCGCGCGGTTACCAACCCGCCTAGCCAGACCGCCAGACCGCCCGGTCACCAATTTTAACAATTATGTTACAAGATGATTTGAGAGACTTCTCATCACGATAAGGTTGTTAGTATTTTGTAGGCAATCATGAAACGTGTTCATTGTTTCAAGTAACAAAACCAAAAAATTAAATAAGAGGATACATAGAATAAAGAAAGTGGTGATAGAGCTCCATAGGTTATGCCTCAATTCCCCACTACTGTTTGTTTGGTAGGTGTTCCTCTGTTGACGCCTCATAGACCCTAGGGGGATCGAACTCACCGATTGCACTAATTGAGTGGATGTAACATTCTCTAGTCGTCTAAGGGTCATTGTGAACCATGAAATTTCGTACTCCCAAGGGAAATTTTACTACCTGATGGTAGGTCGAAGCTATTGTAACATCCCTCAAACAACTAGATCCCTAAGAGTGGTTTTGTCATGACTAGGTCATGACAAAGCCCTAAGAAGCTCAAGATGACCAAGTGAACTAGGGCATGAAGGTGGAAATCACCTTTGTCTGCCAATAGCACAACCCAAGCACCAAACCTATGGTTTGACTTTAGGGCTTCACCTTGACTCCTTGACCCCACCTGAACCTTCCTAACCCTTTAGGAGGTTCATTGGGCCACTAAGGGCCCATTGGGGTCAACCCAATTGGTCATGTTGACCAAAGTCAACCCTAACCCTAAAACAGTCAAAGTCCCCTAATAAGGGTCAAGTGACCACCAAGGTGCCAAACAAACCCTACCCAAGTCTCCCTAGACCTTAGGGGAGGCCAATGAGTTACTAAGGACCCATTGGGGTCAACCCAAAAGGTCAAATTGACCAAAGTCAACTCAACCCTAAATTGGGTCAAATTAGCTCAAGTTGACCCAACCTATCCCAACTCACTTGGGCTAAGCCCAAGTTGAGTGGCCCACTAGTTTTAGGAGGCTGATATTTACTTAAAATGCCATTTAAATTCTGCAGAGGGTGTCTAGGAGAGAGAAACCTCAATTTCCCATTTAATGGAGGAGAAAGAAAGTGAGGAAGTGAAGGCCATTCATGGCTAAGGGAGGCCAAGGGCCTCCCCAATTGCTGAGAATTCATCTCCCCTTCAATTTTTAGAAGATCAAGAGCCTCTAAGGGCTGATTAGAGGCTGAATCCAGAGGATCTAGGGTGGCCGAGAGAGAGAGAGAGAGCTTTCATGGCCATTGATGTTTTAACCTTTCCTCTCCCCCATTTGATTCTTTTAAAAGCTTCCCCAGACCAAGAGTAACCGTTTACACCATTCCCTTAATGGAGCTGAGCCCTATGGTAGTGTGTTTGCAGAGCACCGAGCACCTCCACCACCGGAAATGGCAACACGGTGATCGGCAAGGCTCCAGACACTCCAGAAGGTCCACTTCTTCTCCTCTACCCTTATATTAGTATCCTAGATCAATTAGGAGAGAAATCGGGCTCAATTGAGCCTGATCCAGTGAGAAAATTTTGAGAATTTCCATGAGAAAAAGGAGGTTGTGGGTTTGCCAGAAACGGCCCCTCCGGCGTCCATGCCGCCACCCAACGATAGCCACCACCTCAACGGAGGTGGTGGTGGCGGTGGCCGACCAGGGAGGTGGCCGGGTGGCCGGGAAATCGAGGGCAAATACCGCCCAGGACGTGGCAATCTGGGCCATTTGCTTCACGGGGACGATGAAGGGATGTCGTCCATCTTGTGCCAAGATTCGCGCCGCCGGATGTATAGTTAGGGATTAATAATTATTCATTTCATCTCATTCTGTCACACTATTTGCAGTATTTAAAATTAATTATTAAAAATACTTAGAGCCCTCTACAGTAAATGCGGCCAACATGGAAGTTGTAGCCCTTGAGGTTCACTTTATTTTAAAATTTGTTTCAACCCACTTAGGTCAGTGGTCTGACCACAACACTCAAAATAGTGCAGTCTATACATAGGGTTAGCCAGAGAATAAATTGAGTGCCCTCATCAATCCAGCCATTCAAATGACTTGAGATTTGGACTGAGGGTCACTCTTACCTATAAAATTTTTGGAAAACATTTTTCTATAATTTTTGTAAATATTTAATAAATCATGTATAATTCAATTAAAGGGTTTAATGACCTCACAATTCCCCAAAAGTTTGGTGGATGACCCTTAGGGTCATTATAGGTCACTAATAAAAATCTCAGCCCATTTGGGGTTGATTTAAGTAGGTATTGGTGTGACTAAAACTTGGTTCCTAAGGGGGGCAAATTAGGGCATATGGTGTTTAATGGGTTGTGTGGCCAATCCTCACCCAAAACGGGTGGATCTTTGGTCACTGATTTTTTGTCATACAAACTACCATTACAAGAGATTTTAGGTGTGATAAGTCAATAATTATAGTTATTTTAATATAATTTTTATCTAATAAATAATTATATTTTATTTTGTTTTTATGAAAATTATTAATAAATCATTTATTTTCTAATTTCAAGTATAATTGGGCTCCGAATATCAATTTCAAGTCCATGACCATGATCTGAAAACATTTTGGAGAAAATTAACATTTTTGGTCACGGATAACTGAACTTCAAATGGTCATAACTTTCAAACCAGGAAGAGTTACGGGACGTGCAACCAGTCAACGGAAAAAGGGAGACGTCCTCTACAAATCTGGAGAGATTCACAAGTACACACCCCCAAGACACGGACGTGGCCAGGGTGTGAACACGGGCATGTCTAGTTAAAAAAACAGTTTTCTCCAGAAATCTTCCCGAGGAAATTCTGGAACATTTCCCAAGTACACGCCCCATGTCACGCCTGTCACGCTGACGGGCATGACATAGGGCGTGCCCTACCCGAAATTGCCAAATTGATCCCAAATTGCACCATTTCCAGCCGTTTGCTGACCCGGTCAGTACACGCCCTCGGTCACGGGCGTGACTAGGGGCATGACCCCTTCATCAACTACAGAATAACTCCCGCCGTTTTCAGCTTCCTGCCATTTTGAGTAACAGACCCGACACACCCTAGGTCACGGGCGTGACCTAGGGGTGTAACCCGCAATTTAACAGATTTTGACGGTTTCTCGCCAACGTTCCCGGGCTTTCAAGACAACGATTTCTTAGCCTTACATGCCCTAGGTCACGGGCATGACCTAGGGGCGTGACTTCTAGAAATTTTCCTATAAATTTCAGATCGAGCCAGAAGCTTGAGGGCATCTAGGGAGTCAACTAGGAGTAGTTTTAGTAGCTTATTTTTCTGTTTTAATGCATTTCCTTTATGTACTTGTCAATTTCATAGTTTAGTTTTATTTTTGCAATTTCAATTCAAGTACTTTCTCTTAGCAATCATGTCTCTCCTTATCTTTTTATGTAGCTTCTTTATCATGTCAAGTAGTTAATTTTCATTAGCACTTGATCATGACAAACTTTGAAATGAAATAAATTTCTTTTCTTTATCAAACTCTCCTTATTTCTACTTTGATTTATCTTTGAATTATTTTGTGTCGAATTCATATTTCGCGGATATGTTCTTCGATCTTAGATACGTATCTTAAATGACCGAAAGGTTGCGGATACGAGGAGATCACTCAAAGATAAAAGGAGTTGCATGCACTGCTCGAGAGAGGACAACATAAATTTTCCAGATTTGGAGTCAAATCCAATAGTGGGGTTCACCTCCTAAAGCAAGCTTAGGTGTTTCGACTGGCCGAGAGGTCTTAATCGATCAACCTAAGGTTAGTCAAAAGCATGAGCTCGAGAGAGACGTTTTGTATTTTGGGATCCTCCACGGTCAAAGTAAGTGATTAGGAGTTTGTAATCGTATCATTTCATGAAAGTCTATTTTAATTTAAAGTGAGTCCAGATCAAGTGCTAGCTTTTAGTTTATTTTTCTTTCTTTAAGTTTAATATAACTCTTCTTTATATTTAGATAAAATAATATTAATTTGCATAAGTAGGAGTAATCAACATGCCCCGAGTCTAAATACGACAATTTTTTATACTATATTTTGATAGGTACACTTGCCTAATTCGGGATAATAGTTTGAAATTATCTTTAAAACTGTAAAATCCACATCAAGTTTTTGGCGTCGTTGCTGGGAAATTATTTTGTTGATATTTTGAAAGCGCAAATTTTATTAGTTTTATCATTCTTCTTCTCTACCTCAAATCTCTTTTCTTTTTCTTTTTAAATTCATTTCTATTAGGTAATGGTTGTGTTTATTTTCTTTTATTAAAAAAAATGTTATCTAAATTGGCCGTCGAACTTGCCAAGCTTCAAAATCAACTAGATATTTTGGAAGCCGCAAAAAAGTGCCAAAGTTTTAGTTATTATTGTGGTGGTTCTCATTAAAGTGAGTATTGTTATCATTATAATTATTATAAAAACATTTCTTTTGAAAATAATTTTGATACTAATTATGATAATAATTTTTCTCACTTTTATGAAAATTCTAGTTCAAATTTTTATGAATTTTTTTTTTTTAATTTTTCTAATGTTCATGAAAATAATTTTTCAAATTGTAATGCGAATAATTATTTTGATGTAAATAATTATTCTTCCAACTCGCATGTAAACTTCTCTTGGTCGCAAGATCACCCGGAAGGTTTTCCAAGTTATGAGAATAATTATTTGGATCCAAATTTTTGTTCTTCTTCTTCCGCACCGCAAGCTTTCTCTCTTAATTTTGGGGAATCTTCTCAATTTCAATTTGATTCTTCACCCCAAAATTTGGATGATAATTTTTTTACTCTTAGTTATTTTTCTCCTTCTTCGAATAATGTCGCTAATGAGGAACATGACTCTTCATGTACCCCAGTAGTTGTTTATACCGAAGAAGAAGAAAAATTTTTATTTCAAGAGTTTTTTAGGTGTATGGATGTGCTGGGAGGAGTGGAAGAAGAACATATTTTTCCTCCTACTACTCCCAATTTTTCTCCTATTAATGAATCTCCATGCATAATTTGTGACTTTTTAGGAGCGAAAATTTATGAACATGATATGTCTGATGATTTTATTTTAAATACAATTTCGAAAGAAAAATTAATTTTAGAAAATAAACAACTTGTACCTAATCAAATAGCTTCGCAAGAACCTCCTTATTGCGAAGATTTTTCTAACGCGCTTATTCTTGCTTTTTCTTTCACTAACAAGTTTCAGTCTGAAGATGAGCTGTTGCAATCAAATGTTGTCCCCGACCCATTTGCCGCTTATCTAAAAAGATTCAAATCACCTCAGGTATGGATAGGTGTTTTGAATCTAAATTTTCAAGTCAACGACGAGAAGGGAAATCAAGAAGAAAGCGGAGGAGACGTCTGGCGAGCTTCTTCAACATATTCACCCGAGCAGGAATTAAGGGAGTTGTCCGTGCACTATCATTTTTTTCCCTTTTTCCTAACCAAAACTGTCTAGCTTAAAGACGGGAAAAAGAAAAATGCTCTTGGGAGACACCTCTTGCTTATCTTTTAATTTTTATGAATTTTTTCTAAATTTTCACAAATTGTTTTTCTTTCCCCCCTCCTACTTGACTTATAAACATTGGAGACAATGTTTATTTTTAAGTATGGGGGTGAATTCTTATTTATTGCTTGTTATTTAAAAATCCAAAAAAATAAAAATATCTTTAAAAATTTAAAAAATTATATAAAAATCTTTAAAAATTAAAAAAAATTGTTTTCTTTTTATTATCAAAAATACAACAAAAAAGAAAATCGAAAATTAATTTCTTGGAAAGGGCCGTGTTGGGCTTTCATCCTACAAAACTGTCTAGTACCTTGCGAATCCATCACTGGGTAGTCATTGGGAAGTCCAAGAATAAAAAAAAAAATTAGGATTTTATTTTAAAAGAAAATTCAAAAAAAAAAATAAAGAAAAACCCCTACTTAATATTTTGTGATATTCAGAAAGTAATTTTGAGTTGATAAAATTTTTTATAATTTTTGATTTTCTAATCTTTTATTTTATCATAGTTAGTTAGATTTAATTTTTAGGCGATTTAATTTTGAGAAATACTTTATAAATTAAATTTGTTTAGAGTAATCTTTTTAGCACTTTGTCTTTCTAATTTCAAATTATTTTCAATTTTATAGTGCTTAGTTAAACAATTTCTAGATTTCAATTATAATCACTTATGCTTAAAGATTCTTAGGAAATTTTAATTTACTATAGTTGCTATCTAATTATTTTAATTTAATCTAAAATTTTGTTTAGCCTTCCCTTATTTTTAATTTTTCTTGTTAGATCATATGTCATAGGGATAAGCGGATAATATTCATTATCCTTTGGTACGCATATGCAATTTTTACTTTTATTTTGTTAGATCATATGTCATGGGAATCAAGTATTCTTTGATACACATATACAATCCATAAAATTAAAAGGAGTAAGAGGATAAAATTCATTACTGCTAATCAATCTTGTTTTTATTTGAAGAGAGAAAAAAAAATATTTGTTCATATGTCATGGAAAATGAGATAATAAAATTCATCATTTTCTTGGTAAACATATGCGAATATCAAAAAAAGGAAAAAATTGTGTGGGGTGAGAGGATAAAATTCATCACCCCTGATCCAAAACCTCTTCAATTTTATTTTTCTCAAAACCCAATACCTGATATAATTATTTTAGAATTAAATTAAAAATCTAAGAGAGCATAAGTAGTAGTTTAAATTTTTCTTTAAGTTTTTTATTAGTTAAAAAAGTGTTAATAATTCTAAATCTAAATTTGTTTGTTAACTACTCAATTTTGAAGTCTAATTAATTTATATGATAAAATTTTGCTAAATATATTTGGCTCTTCGCATTTTAATTTCATATTTTAGGACTTAATTTTAAATCACTAAAATTTTCTTTTAACTTTCTTTTGATTTAATAAATTTTTAGTTTAATTAAAAATTATATTAATTTCTTATAAGTACTTTTCATAATTTTGCTCTGAAATAACAAAAGCTTAAGTGTGAGGGTATTTGATAAGTCAATAATTATAGTTATTTTAATATAATTTTTATCTAATAAATAATTATATTTTATTTTGTTTTTATGAATATTATTAATAAATCCTTTATTTTCTAATTTCAGGTATAATTGGGCTTCGAATATTAATTTCAAGTCCATGACCATGATCTGAAAATATTTTGGAGAAAATTAACATTTTTTGGTCGCGGATAGCTGAACTTCAAATGGTCATAACTTTCAAACCAGGAAGAGTTACGTGACGTGCAACCAGTCAACGGAAAGAGGACGATGTCCTCTACAAATTAGGAGAGTTTCACAAGTACACCCCCCAAGAAACGGGCATGACAAGGGTGTGAACACGGGCGTGTCTAGTTCAAAAAATAGTTTTCTCCAGAAATCTTCCCGGGGCAATTTTGGAACATTTCCCAAGTACACGCCCCATGGCACAGGCGTGACATAGGGCGTGCCCTACTCGAAACTTCCGAATTGATCCCAAATTGTACCGTTTCCAACCGTTTGCTGACCCGGTCAGTACACGCCCTCGGTCATAGGCGTGACTAGGGGCGTGACCCCTTCATCAACTGCAGAATAACTCCCGCCGTTTTGAGTAACAGACCCGACACACCCTAGGTCATGGGCCTGACCTAGGGGCGTGACCCGCAATTTAACAGATTTTTGCAGTTTCTTGCCAACGTTCCCAGACTTTCAAGACAACAATTTCCGAGCCTTACACGCCCTAGGTCACGGGCGTGACCTAGGGGCTTGACTTCAAGAAATTTTCCTATAAATTCCAGATCAATCCAGAAGCTTGGGGGCATATAGGGAGTCAACTAGGAGTAGTTTTAGTAGCTTATTTTCTGTTTTAATGCATTTCCTCTATATACTTGTCAATTTCATAGTTTAGTTTTACTTTTGCAATTTCAATTCAAGTACTTTCTTTTAGCAATCATGTCTCTCCTTATCTTTTTATGTAGCTTCTTTATCATGTCAAGCAGCTAATTTCCATTAGCACTTGATCATGACAAACTTTGAAATGAAATTAAATTTTTTTCTTTATCAAACTCTCCTTATTTCTACTTTGATTTATCTTTGAAATATTTTTGTGTCAAATTCATATTTTGCGGATATGTTCTTCGATCTTAGATCTGTATCTTAAATGATCGAAAGGTTGCGGATACAAGGAGATCACTCAAAGATAAAAGGAGTTGCATGCACTCCTCGAGAGAGGATGACATAAATATTCCGGATTGGAGTCAAATCCAATAGTGGGGTTCACCGCCTAAAGCAAGCTTAGGGGTTTCGACTGGCTGAGAGGTCTTAATCGATCAATCTAAGGTTAGTCAAAAGCATGAGCTCAAGAGAGACGCTTTTGTATTTTGGGAACCTCCACGGTCAAAGTAAGTGATTAGGAGTTTGTAATCGTATCATTTCATGAAAGTCTATTTTAATTCAAAGTGAGTCCAGATCAAGTGCTAGATTTTAGTTTATTTTTCTTTCTTTAAGTTTAATATAACTCTTCTTTATATTCAGATAAAATAATATTAATTTGCGTGAGTATGAGTAATCAACATGCCTCGAGTCTAAATACGATAATTTTTTATACTATATTTTGATAGATACACTTGCATAATTTAGGATAATAGTTTGAAATTATCTTTAAAACTGTAAAATCTACTTCAGGGTGGTTTAGGGTTGATGTGCCTTAGAACCCTAATGTTAACCCTAGGGTTGAGTTTTGAGCTCAATGAAGGACATGGGATCATATGTCCTTGGAATATCTTGGAAATTTGTAGATGAGTTCATAGGGTGGAAATAAGCCCTAAAAATGTTATTAGAATTTTTAGGAGCATTTAACCGCTCTGAAATAATTTAGGATCAATTAGGGTACTTTTACTCATAATTTTATTGCATGAGTATATGACCTTGGATGTCCATGAAACTTAGCCAGTGATCTTATATAGTTGTTATTATTTTCTAGAAAATTGTTGTATGAATTTTTTATTAATATTTGTTGAAATCGAAAATTCGGTCTCCTGTGGAGTTCACCCTTGGGGAAGGGGTGATCGCGCACCTACTTCTCTCATGCAAGCAAAATGACAGGAAAAGAAAAGGGGACTGACCAAGGGCTCGACGCGGAGGTCCCACCACACACCCGGAAGATCTTAGAGCGCTTGCCCTCCCTAGCCAAGAGCCGAGCTAAGGCAACCTCAGAAAGCGCTAGAAGACTAGGAGATAAGTGAGTCTGCCTTTTGAGGTACCCCTTGGATCCTATTTATAGATTTCTGAAAGCGGCCAGCAAATAGCAAACCTCCGCTATTCCAAACAGCTATGTGTAGTCCAACTGGGTCTGCCAACAGCACAACTCCGCTGTTCTAACTGGCTATGGGCAGGCCAGCTGAGACAAAATGGTAAAAACACATCACGGAAGACTGGGTGAGTAGTGCTTGAGAACTCTACTCGCCTGGGGTGGCGAGTGCTCGATGGAGCTGGCACTCGTTGCCTTCCCCCGAACCTTGGCGAGCACTGGCCTAGCTGGCCTTGCTCGCATGCCGCTTGCCGAGCTCCCCTGGGGCGAGTGCGAGCCGGCCCGCCCCACTCGCCCGGAACTTGCCACCTTCTCCCTGCTTTTGGCAAGTACGTGCCCGACTAGCCCTACTCGCCTATCCCATGTCCCTCTCCCTAGGCATTGGCCATTAGCTCCTGTCGGCCCCACTCGCCGGATATGGGGTTGTACACAATCCCCGCTCTTTGTGAGATTGGCACAAGCTCGGAAAGAAACATCCAACCCCACGGGATTCAGCGAGTGCGGCAGGGACTGGGGGGAATATTTTGGTGGGGGTCCACCAACGGCTATATATATGCACCTGCGTTCTTGGGTGACCTTTGTCATTCCCTTTGTTCTAAACTTGCCAAGATGTCTATCCCCAAGGAGATCCAAGAGAGGCTTGCCAGAGCTCGCGAGGTATCCTCTACTCACGTTGCCAGCCTGACCGTGGTTCCCCACAACACCCCGCAGAGCGGTCTTGCAGAGCCTAATTCTGCCAAGAGGGCGAAATGGTTTCCCCAAGAGGTCGAGCCCATATTTAATGACTTGAAATCCACTCTGGAGCATGGGGCCGGCTCATCTACTCTCCCTTCCCCTGAGAAGGAGAAAAACGTCGTTGACCTCTGCACCGACCCAGACAGCCGACGGGGTGACGGCGAGGTCTCTTCGCCGCGAGCCAAGACCCCCCCCCCCCCGACGACTCGCGGTTTAAAACTCTGGAGACTCATCCGCGCGACCTGTCACCCCCATTTTGGACCCTGAGGCTGGACTCATAGAGGCCGACTTTGCCAGCCCGCATCCTCTCCTTTCAACAACTTGTCGGGACTGCGAGAGGAGGCATTGAAGCCATCCCAGTGTCGGGCTTCAACCTCCTCCCACCAAGAACACACCCTCCGGGTCGCGGCAAGAATTTGAGGCTGCCCCCACCCCGCGCTTTCTTTGGGGCACCGAGCTCGTCAGGTAAGCTGACCTTCATCGTCTCTCATCTCGTAGTTTTCCTTGGGTAGTCGCCTTTCATACTAGTGTTTAATTGTCTTTGCATCTCTTCCCACTCAGTATGAGGCTGACGAATCTTCGGGGCCAACCCACTACTTGCCCCTCCCTTCTCCAAGCTCGCTAGATTCCTTTTTGGGTTCTGAAGTGGAGAAAGGTTGTAACGACCCCATCCGTTAGATGACGTATAGTAGAAGGTCCGGCCGGGGCCCCACACTATATGCCACAAACAGACGGTGAGGTCACAGGATAATACCAAACCAAATACGAATCCTAACTCAGAGCATTCTAGCGGAAGCTTTAAGTTACAACTTTGAACTCTTAACCGGAATGTCCAATATATAAAACCACATTTATATATATACCACGGAATGTACACAACCACAAGAGTTTGGCCTTAAGGCCTTACAGTTCCTCTGAACATACATCATGTTTTACAAACCTCGGCGCGCAGGCCGACCATACATGAGTAAAAAGAGAAAACAAAACAAAGCCATTCGCTTAGCCTTCCAGGCTAGCCGCAGCAGCAGCAGCAACAGCAGTAGGGCTTCAGCCCATCACTTACCACTTGGCTCTCCAGCACCTGCACGGGAACAATTCCACCCAACCGGTGGCAAACAATGCAACGGTCAGCTTTCAGCTGACCCAATTATAACAATCCTACCCCTTTCTCGGGGCATGAGCATTCTTTCCCTGCAAGCATGGCATCATCATATAGCAACTATGTGCGCGCAGGCACATTCAAGCCATCACAACCATCGGCCACCCGGCCCGACAGTCCGTGCACTCAGGGCACATTTTCGGTGTACCGGAATACCAGGGTCAACACCACCGTCTACACGGTATTTGAGCATTTCAGTCTTTCCGGCGCGCGGGCCTAAGACTCTCATTAGGCGCTCCAACAAAACCTATACCAGGCTTCCAAGTCGGACGGACCTAACGCAGGTACGGATCAGCCACCCCCCGTTGCTCAAGTCGCCGAGCCACCTCGAATACGGAAGTATCCATGGCATTTTATAGGCGCGGGTCGGTTTCACCTTTCCTGTTCGGCAATCAGCCTTTTCAACGAGTTGCAGCCCAACGGCTCAACTACTCACAAAGTGGCAATGCACGGCCACAAGAGTTGCCGCCAACCCTCTTCATTTCCTGGACATCGTCCAGTACTTCCTGCCACACCAAGCAACAGGTAGGAACAAGGCATCACAAGCCATAGGCATCACAAGCCATTATTACGGAGCCTTCTCCGATATGCAAACAAGCATCACCAATCCAGATTACATCCAGATGGGCTTCACACAGCATGCCTAGAGCCGTACTCCATTTCCGGCCTCTAACAAGGGGGACTTCACATATCTACCCCAAGGGACACCACAGCCCACCGCACACTCGCGGGGAAGGGTTTTCCCTATGCAATGCAGAAAAGAAGGACTTCACATGTCCAAGGAGGGAGATCGTTACCCTTGTCGATCTCTTCGGTGCCATTGAAAACTAGCCGGTGAGAAAGAACCGCAGCAGCCTTGCCTTCACAACGCCGGCTTCGGATCGCGTATCGGACCACGGGAGCTCCGCCGGTGGCTAGCTCTCCTCCTCCTTCTTCCTCTCTTCCTCTCTCTTTTTCTCTTCCTTAAGAATAATGAAGAATGACTTCTTCAATCCTCTTTCATGACTTATCCAGCCCAAGAAACCACCTGAGCCTTTGGATCAAAAGAGAGGAAACTGAACGGCCAAGATTTCCCCAGAATTTCACTTTTTGGCCGACACGGCCTGTGACACGCCCGTGTCACAGGCCGTGTACCCTTAAGCGGCACACGCGGCATTGAACCGACTGACCAACACGGGGGTCGACACGCCCGTGTCGAACCTGACACGCCCGTGTCTAACCTGAGACACGCCCGTGTCTCCTGCTCCATCGAGCTGCAACCAGTACACGGGTCGGAACACGGCAGCTGACACGCCCGTGTGCCCGGCCGTGTTCAAGGCCGTGTCCGGCTCTGACTTGAATAGGCTAAATCCGCAAAATAAATCGAACACGCCCTGGGACACGCCCGTGTCCCAGGCCGTGTCACCCGGCACGCCCTGGGACACGCCCGTGTCCCAGGCCGTGTAACCTGACCTGCTACTCAAACTTCAAGTTGAGTCTTTTGGGGCCTTTTTGGGGTGTTACAACCCTCCCCCCCTTATCAAAATTTCGTCCCGAAATTTGCACGGTAAGGAAAGAAAACCAGCAATGCTATAAGCATGTTATAACCAAAAAGTACACGGTCTACAGTTTATACAAATAACTCGGGAAACTCGGCTCGCATGGTCTGCTCCCGCTCCCATGTTAGCTCTTCACGGCCACAATTGTCCCATCGGACCTTGACCATCCCGATCACTTTGTTCCGCAACTGTTTCTCGGCTCGATCCTCGATCCGAATGGGTCTAACCCTCGTCGTTAGCCCATACTCGACCGGTACCCGATCAGCCTCCACGACTTGAGCTGGATCCTTTACCGCCTTACGAAGGACTGAGATGTGAAACACATCATGTAATCCACCCAAGTCCGCTGAAAGTGCTAGTCGATAAGCAGCTTCCCCAACTCGCTCCACCACCTCAAACGGACCAAGATACCTCGGACTTAGCTTTTTCAAACGCCGAATCCTGGACACACCTTTGAAGGGTTTGATCTTCAAATATACCCAATCACCCACCGCGAACTCCACGTTCCGGTGCTTGGCATTGTAGTACTTTGCTTGACGATCTTGGGCTATCACTAGCCTCTCCCGAATAGAGCGTATGAGCGAAGTAGCTTCTTCGACTTCCTTTTTCCCATTCAGCTTCGATTCGCCTGCTTCTGCCCAAGCTAAGGGTGTACGGCATTTCCGACCATACAACGCTTCGAATGGTGCCATACCAATACTCGCTTGGTAGCTATTATTATAGGCAAATTCGACGAGAAATATGTAATCTTCCCATCTCTTACCAAAGTCTAGGGCGCACATGCGGAGCATGTCCTCCATCGTCCTGTTGGTTCGTTCAGTCTGGCCATCCGTTTGGGGATGAAAGGCCGTACTAAACGCTAACTTTGTACCCAACATTTGATGAACGAGTCGCCAATCATTCGATGTGAACCGCCCATCACGGTCACTAACGATGCTCCGAGGAACACCGTGCAGTCGAACAACCTGCTCCACATACAGCTTGGCCAATGTTTCCACTGAATCGTCTCTTCTATTTGGAAGGAAGTGCGCCACTTTTGTCAACCGGTCCATAATCACCCAGATTGAATCATGACCGCGTTGAGATCTCGGCAACCCGTGCACGAAATCCATCGAAATATCATCGAACTTCCACTCCGGAATAGGTAAAGACTTCAGAAACCCGCCAGGCTTCTGGCATTCTGCTTTCACCAACGCACAGGTGTTGCATTTCGCCACATAACGAGCCACATCTTTCTTTAGTCCGGGCCACCAGAACAGCTTTTTCATGTCCCTGTACATCTTTGTGCTCCCTGGGTGAACTGAGTACTTGGCAAAGTGAGCTTCGTACATCAACTCTTCCCTCAGTTTACCCATACTTGGGACGCACACTCGACCATTTCTCCGTAACAACCCGTTATCCCAAGAGAACTGATCATCCGGCCCATCTTTAGCATAGCGCTGGAGACTTTCATCAAGCTCCGTTGCTCGCCAAACTCTGTCCGTAAGGTCATATTGCACCTCCGTCCAGTTCAAACACGCATCGGTTGACGCACCCTTGTCAACACACGATATCTCCATTGCTTCCAATTCTTGGATCAAACGCTGATCATGCCTCTGCAACCAGCTTGCCCGTACCGGAGTCTTCCGACTCAAAGCATCAGCGACTACATTTCCCTTCCCGGGAGTATAGTGAATCTCGAAGGTGTAGTCCCCGAGGAACTCCATCCATCTTCGTTGTCGCATATTCAGATCCTTCTGATCCAACAAATACTTTAGGCTCTTGTGATCCGTATAGATATCCACTTTCACGCCATATAGATAGTGCCGCCACAACTTGAGCGCAAAGATTACCGCCGCCAACTCCAAATCATGGACGGGGTAATTCCGCTCATGCACTTTCAACTGACGCGAGCCATAAGCAATCACTTTACCAAATTGCAAAAGAACGCAGCCTAAGCCGCTCCCAGATGCGTCACTATAGATCTCATACCCATCGGTACCACATGGCGATGTCAACACAGGCGCCGTGGTCAAACGACTCTTCAAGTCTTCAAAAGCTCGCGCGCACTCCGGCGTCCAAATGAACTTTTGATCTTTTCTCGTCAGCGTGGTGAGAGGTAAAGCAATCCGTGAGAAGTTTTCCACAAACCGTCTATAGTAGCCCGCAAGTCCAAGGAAGCTCCTGACCTCGGCCACTGAAGACATCACTGGCCAATCTCGGATGGCACTTATCTTCAACGGATCCACCGCGATACCCTCTCCGCTTACTACATGGCCTAAGAAGGCTACTGAAGAGAGCCAGAACTCACACTTTGAGAACTTGGCAAAAAGCTTATTCCTCCGCAGGGTATGCAAGACCAACCGCAAATGGTTTGCGTGATCCTCTTCCGACTGAGAGTATACTAAGATGTCATCGATAAACACAATAACAAACAAATCCAAGTACTCTCGGAACGTTCGATGCATTAGGTCCATAAATACCGAAGGCGCATTACATAGGCCAAACGGCATTACCGTGAACTCATAATGCCCGTAGCGTGTTCCAAACGCTGTCTTGGGAATGTCACCTTCCCGAATCCTTAGCTGATAATATCCCGATTTCAAATCCAACTTGGAGTAGACCGTTGATCCCGCCAGCTGATCAAAAAGGTCATCAATCCTCGGAATCGGATATTTGTTTTTCTCCGTCAGCTTATTCAACTCGCGGTAGTCAATACACAACCGTAAGCTACCGTCTTTCTTTTTCACAAAGAGAACAGGCGCGCTCCAAGGTGACATACTTGGGCGTATATAACCCTGCTCCAACAACTCTTGCAGTTGGACTTTCAACTCAGCCATCTCTTTTGGCGCGACGCGATATGGAGAGCGGGCCACAGGTTTCGCACCTGGCACCAACTCAATAGAGAAGTCAATCTCCCGCTGGGGTGGTAACCCCGGAAGATCTTTAGGAAACACATCGGCAAACTCTGACACAACTGGCACTTCACCGACACTGGCCTTTGGCTCAACAGCCTGAATTAGCGTGAAGAATAACTCCGCGCCCTTCCGAACAGCATTGACGACTTGGAGTGCAGACAACAACGTCCCGCTCACTCCTCGCATACCAGCGAACTTCGTCACAAGCCCGGTATTCTGGCCCAGTGTAATCTCTTTGGAGTTGCAATCAATAAAGGCACGCTGCTCCGAAAGCCAGTCCATACCAAAGATCACATCAAACTCCGACAACGGTAGCACAGCTGCACTCAAACCGAACGCCCGACTTCCTATTTGCACATCCACATCGCAAGCCCTATCCGCAAGCATCACACAGCCATTCGGCAATAGCACCCTTGTACTATCCACCGTCACATGACTTGGTACCCCAATTCGAGATACGAAATCCTCAGACAGAAAAGAATGCGAAGCACCCGTATCAAACAGGGCTCTCGCTAAGTTATTCCGAATCAGGACAAAGCCTGCAGCACGCACACATGCACAAGCTAAACATAACCAAAACCAAAAGCACAGCAAGTAAACTAACTCAACTCGTACCTGTGACGACGTCACTTTGCTTAATCGCTTCCTGTTGGCCAAGTTGATAGATTCGGGGCTGCGCCTGGGAAGCAGAGGAATCCACCACCGCTTTGCCCTTCTCAGCATACGACGCACCCGTCTTCTTCTCCCCTTTGGGCTGCACAACTCGACAATCACGAGCTATATGCCCCACCCGGCCACAGTTATAGCACGTACGAGCATCCGGCCTTGATGTCGCTCCCGACACAACGGTCGTAGTCACTTGCCCCGATGGCTTGGACCTCTTGCCCCCTTTCTTCTGGTAAAACGACTTGCTCGGGCGAGGTGCTTGAAACTCTGGCTTTGACGCAACCAAGCCCTTGTTCCCTTGCACTCGCCTCATGTCCTTCTCCAACGCGCACGCAGTATCAACCAACGCCTGGAACCCTTGGCTCACAGAACTCGAAAGCAGGAATCGTAACTCATCCCGCAATCCTTCATAGAACCGATTCGTTTTCCTTTGGTCATCCGCGAAGATTGTTCCCGCATATCGTCCCAACCTGGTAAACTCGTGCAAGTAGACATCCACACTATCTTCCCCTTGCTTTAACCGTTGGAACTCGTTTTCCATAGCGATACGTTGCGCCGCTGGGACATGTTTCGCCAGAAAGATTCGAGAGAACTCCTCAATCGACACTTGTGTTAATTGCCTGCCCGCCAAATGGTGTAACTCTACCTCATCCCACCACAACCGCGCCTCCCCTTCCAGCATGAAGGTGGCCAAGGTGACCTTGAGAGTTTCCTCCGCCCTGATCGCTGTCATTATCCTCTTGACACGCGATAACCAATCTTCCGCCTGCGTTGGGGATCCCATTCCCGCAAACGTCGGAGGACTGAAGCTCATGAATTGCTTCAACTGTCGGTCAGCAGCTCGTGGATCTACAGCCTCAACCGGCTCGGGTCTTACATCAACACGAACTGGCACTACCGCCGGCTGCGCTTGCCCGGTCGGCTGAATCATGGCAAATAACGCCTCAGCCACTAAACGAACAGTTTCCGCAGATGGAGGAGGTGTTGGCACCTCAGCTGGTGCCGCACTCTCATCAGAACGCTGGGGCTCAGACTGCCCAGCACCACTACGTGTCACCTATAGGTGGACAAGACACACATTAGCGAACTAATGCAAGCAAAACAACACAAAAAGGAACGCGCAGATTCCTCAAACAAGATTTTGTACATTCCTTTGGACATTCCAGAGTTCATTAGCGTTACAGCAGGTCGCACAAACACGTGCTCGCCACCCCACAAAAGAATTCGACCACGAATTCGAAAGTAGAAGACCGACGAAAGCTGATACCAAAATGTAACGACCCCATCCGTTAGATGACGTATAGTAGAAGGTCCGGCCGGGGCCCCACACTATATGCCACAAACAGACGGTGAGGTCACAGGATAATACCAAACCAAATACGAATCCTAACTCAGAGCATTCTAGCGGAAGCTTTAAGTTACAACTGTGAACTCTTAACCGGAATGTCCAATATATAAAACCACATTTATATATATACCACGGAATGTACACAACCACAAGAGTTTGGCCTTAAGGCCTTACAGTTCCTCTGAACATACATCATGTTTTACCGGAATACCAGGGTCAACACCACCGTCTACACGGTATTTGAGCATTTCAGTCTTTCCGGCGCGCGGGCCTAAGACTCTCATTAGGCGCTCCAACAAAACCTATACCAGGCTTCCAAGTCGGACGGACCTAACGCAGGTACGGATCAGCCACCCCCCGTTGCTCAAGTCGCCGAGCCACCTCGAATACGGAAGTAGCCATGGCATTTTATAGGCGCGGGTCGGTTTCACCTTTCCTGTTCGGCAATCAGCCTTTTCAACGAGTTGCAGCCCAACGGCTCAACTACTCACAAAGTGGCAACGCACGGCCACAAGAGTTGCCGCCAACCCTCTTCATTTCCTGGACATCGTCCAGTACTTCCTGCCGCACCAAGCAACAGGTAGGAACAAGGCATCACAAGCCATAGGCATCACAAGCCATTATCACGGAGCCTTCTCCGATATGCAAACAAGCATCACCAATCCAGATTACATCCAGATGGGCTTCACACAGCATGCCTAGAGCCGTACTCCATTTCCGGCCTCTAACAAGGGGGACTTCACATATCTACCCCAAGGGACACCACAGCCCACCGCACACTCGCGGGGAAGGGTTTTCCCTATGCAATGCAGAAAAGAAGGACTTCACATGTCCAAGGAGGGAGATCGTTACCCTTGTCGATCTCTTCGGTGCCATTGAAAACTAGCCGGTGAGAAAGAACCGCAGCAGCCTTGCCTTCACAACGCCGGCTTCGGATCGCGTATCGGACCACGGGAGCTCCGCCGGTGGCTAGCTCTCCTCCTCCTTCTTCCTCTCTTCCTCTCTCTTTTTCTCTTCCTTAAGAATAATGAAGAATGACTTCTTCAATCCTCTTTCACGACTTATCCAGCCCAAGAAACCACCTGAGCCTTTGGATCAAAAGAGAGGAAACTGAACGGCCAAGATTTCCCCAGAATTTCACTTTTTGGCCGACACGGCCTGTGACACGCCCGTGTCACAGGCCGTGTACCCTTAAGCGGCACACGCGGCATTGAACCGACTGACCAACACGGGGGTCGACACGCCCGTGTCGAACCTGACACGCCCGTGTCTAACCTGAGACACGCCCGTGTCTCCTGCTCCATCGAGCTGCAACCAGTACACGGGTCGGAACACGGCAGCTGACACGCCCGTGTCCAGCTTGACACGCCCGTGTGCCCGGCCGTGTTCAAGGCCGTGTCCGGCTCTGACTTGAATAGGCTAAATCCGCAAAATAAATCGAACACGCCCTGGGACACGCCCGTGTCCCAGGCCGTGTCACCCGACACGCCCTGGGACACGCCCGTGTCCCAGGCCGTGTAACCTGACCTGCTACTCAAACTTCAAGTTGAGTCTTTTGGGGCCTTTTTGGGGTGTTACAAAGGTGAGCTGACGAGGAGGGGGATCAGGCTCTTCAAGAAGCTGGTGCGCGGGCTGCGCAAGGTGAAGGAGGACAACGAGGCGTTGCAGCACGACTACGTGTGGCTCGCTGACGAGGTGAGGAGCAGCCTGGCAGGTGAGGCGACGCCCCCTTTTAGGCTCCTGGATGAGATCGATGAGAGCCTCTAGATTGCCCAGAGGAACTTGGGGTGGATTCGCGAGCTCCACAACTTGCGGCGACCTGCAGGGAAAGAGACGCGAGGTCGGGGTAGATAGAAACGGCTCCATTACCGAGCCTACCGACACTCGCCTCTTGCCCCCTCAGCCCGCGCATGTATTGAACTTGTTGTTTTTTCTTCTTCTGCATTTGATTTCTCTGAACAATTTTCTCCCCCTAGTCTGTAATAACTTAGAATATTTTTTTAGATTTCAATGCTCACTATTTGAATATACTATCCTTTAGGTTCAGTTCGGCATGTGATGGGACAGATCTCATAAGTCAGCGAGCTGGACTGATCATTCGGCTCAGCCTTGGACTTATTTTTCTATAAATAGGCCCCCTTACCGACCCCGGCCTACCGCCTTTATTGCTTTCATACCACCTCTTCTCGCCTTCTCTCTTTACAGTACTCGCGCCATAATCTTCCTGCGAGCATGGGTAAGACTAACCCCGACGCTGACGGCCGCTCAAAATGTGCTTAACACTTCGCCCATTACTGCTTCTTTGAGGGGAATATGACCGAGGAGGAGTTAGCGGAGCTCATTACCGACTACGCCCCCCCCCCCCCCGTCTTTGAGGCGTGCCGGCCCAGGGAGGGTGAGGCCATCAACACATTCTACCCCGACGAGCTCGTCTTCCCCATCTCACATTTCGAGGTGGGGTTGCGCCTACCGCTCTGGCCGGAAGTCCGCCAGATCCTGAAATACTACGGTGCGGTGCCCGCGCAGATCAACTCGAATGCCATCACAAGGAGGGAATAAAGTTCAACCTGACTGTCTTCAGGAAACTCTTCACTTACAAGGAGACTCCTGACAACGTCGCCTACTTCAGGGGCTCCTTCATCAAAGTTCGCAAGATCGCGAATAAGCATCACAACTTGATGATGAAGATTGTCTTCATCTAGGGCGATCTCGGCAACGTCCCCTACTCGCCTCAACAGAAGGGCGAGGAGGTGTACTGACCCCCCACCGTGTTCGGCAACGACGTCGAGCTCCACAAATTCTTCCTTCACAAAGACTTCGAGGTCGCCTTCCTCCAAAGGGGCCTCGACTCGCTCCTCCCCGTCCATCCCGACAAAGGTATACCTCACACTTTTTCTTCTTTCCGAGCTCGCCAAATCAGTAGAATTTTTCTGACCAAGTTTTTCATACAGGGGAGCGACTTATTCCCAAGAACCCGCCCTTCGCAAACTCGGGACTATTCCCTGACCCCCTCGCATGCGAGAAGGTGGCCGCAGCTGCTTACCGAGATGAGTCGGCATCATCCAAGCCCTCATCTAGAAAGAAGAGGCCTGATCCCGCTGGGTCCAGGTTGCCTCACCGTCAATCGTCACAAAAGAAGTTGAAGGCGGTAGAGGTCTCTCGGGAGAGGTAACAAAAACCAAAGTACATGAGCTCGCCCGAGACCTCCCCGGATGGATCGCCGGAGAGCCCGCTGAAGGAGACAGTAAACAAAGGGCAAGGGATAGGCGAGTCCTCTGCTCCCCCTGCTGCTAAGAAGACTGCAGCCCGCGAGATGGGTCCGTCGAAGAAGCACCCCCTCTTCAGCTCCGGGGGAAGGTGGAAGGACTCGACCGGCGAGCCCATGGTCAAATGGGATGAAATGGCCCACCAAATCTCCGTCTCCACACTCCAGCCTTCCTGGACAAACTTCCAGCTCTCCTCCGGTCACGCCTACGCGCTTGGTTTCGGCCTCTACGGGCGCAAGGATGTCGAGTCCTATAAGCTCATGACCTTGCGCCAGCTCGGCCTCGAGGGCCTGCAAAACCACATGCGAGCCCTGGAGCTGCACCACATGATGGTCTGTCGCGACTTCAACCTCAGCCACCTCTTGCATAAGGCTGAGCAGAAGCATGTCGTTTCCTAGGACAAAGCCGCCAACCTGGCGAAGAGACTCAGCATTGTCGAGGATTTACTTGACAAAGCTGTCGGTGGGTTGGTAAGTACTGGGCACCCCTTCTCTTTTTACTTGAGATTTCTCTTCCTTTCCTGCGATAGATTTACTTACCCTTTTTGCTTCACAGGATATCGAGGCCGCTAGCGAGCTGCGGACTCGCGCCATCAGACTGGAGGAAGAAAACACCCAGCTGCGTGCCCGCGCTGCCGATCTGGAAGCTCTCGCCGCCGGGTTGGAGGTGGACAATGAAAAGCTGAAGGACCAGATCAAATGGCTCGACAATGAGATCAACCGCCAGGCGGATGCCTTCCTTCCCCTGGGTGGCAGCGAGCCCCACTTCCTATATAAGAGGCTGAGGACTTTTGGAGAGGCTGAGGTTGCTGAACGGCTGCGGATCAACTCAATTGAGTCCGCCGAATGCACCCTACAGATTATGAAGGACACAGGGGTGCTGGTGGAGGGCTGCGAGGAGATCATGGCCTGGGACCTCATGTAGAGCCTGTTCCCGTCCACGTCGCCCAGGTAGAAGGAGGACAGCTTCAACCTACTCTTCGGGAAAGGCTTCAAAGATGATCCATCCGGAGGAGCGGGCGAAGACCGCCAGTCTGGGGGGGAGGTGACAGCTGACCAACACCCTTTTTCTTTTTTCCTTGTAATTCTTCTCCCCCCTTTTTGCAACCTTGCCGAGGCAAGCTCCCCTTTTTGTAGTAACATTTTACTTAATGAAAGAGATTTTTGCCATGAATTTTTCAATCTTCTTTTTCTTAAACTTACTTGTTGTGGCGCACTCGACTGCGAGCTTCCCTTTAGGCGACCTCGCTAGGGCAGCCTTAACCGTTAGAATGTATGATTTAGGGGACCTCGCTAGGATAGACCTTGCCCTTGCCAGATTAGTAATTGGAATAAGAATTGTTAAAATTTATAAGTAAAACCTGAAGGGGGTAGAATGCATTGCCCAAGTTCGCATCGTCTCGCCTCCCTGATATATGTCGAGTACTCAGCTCGCCACCCCTCTTTCGAGTTGAGCCTGCGAGCCCCGACTCGCTTATGAGGACTTTCTTCCCCCATCCTTAGGGAAGTGGCCAATCCTTTCAAGTAACATCTGAAAAGGGTAGGAATTTCCTGAGTGACATCTAGCCCTGCCAGCTAGGTGAGAGCCTTACAGAGGGATCTGCTCAGGGTCTGGGTAGACTCTCTCAAGTGACATCCAGCCCTGCCAGCTAGGTGAGAGCCTGGCAGCGGGATTTGCTCGGGGTCTAGGTAGGCGCCATCGAGTGACATCCAGCCCT
Source organism: Platanthera zijinensis (assembly GCA_039513925.1). NCBI lineage: Eukaryota > Viridiplantae > Streptophyta > Magnoliopsida > Asparagales > Orchidaceae > Platanthera > Platanthera zijinensis. The sequence continues at coordinate 173,733,759 of CM077083.1, forward strand.
GCCAGCTAGGTGAGAGCCTGATAGCGGGATATGCTTGGGGTCTTGGTAGACGTCATCAAGTGACATCCAGCCCTGCCAGCTAGGTGAGAGCCTGGCTGCAGGATCTGCTCGGGGTCTGGGTAAACTCTCTTGAGTGACATCTAGCCCTACCAGCTAGGTGAGAGCCTGGCAGCAGGATCTGCTCGGGGTCCGGGTAGCCTCTTTTGAGTGACATCCAGCCTTGCCAGCTAGGTGAGAGCCTGACATCAGGATCTACTCGGGGTCTGGGCAGACTCTCTCGAGTGACATCCAGCTCTTCTATCTAGGTCAGAGCCTGACAGTAGGATCTGCTCGGGGTCTGGGTAGACTCTCTCGAGTGACATCCAGTCCTGCCAGCTAGGTGAGAGCCTGGAAGCGAGATCTGCTCGGGGTCTTGGTAGACGCCATCGAGTGACATCTAGCTCTGCCAGTTATATATTCTAGGGTCAGAGGCCTCCATAAACAATCTAACCTTTTCTTTCCAGATTCCAAAAATCTCTTTCCTGCAGATGGGTAATTTCATTGACCCTAGTTCCTTGTGATTCTCTACAGAACCCATTTTCTTGATTCTTGATTCTGCCTTAGGGATCTAACTCAGACTGTTAAGTCCTTCTTTGAGCAACCTCCCTCTGATACCACTTGATAGTTTTACTTTCAAGGCTACCTACACACCTAGAGGGGGGGGGGGGTGAATAGGTTCTAATTCTTGTTTTTAACTTAAGGCAGAATATAACTACTACTCTTTGTATAAATCAGATTTTTCTTATAGATAACACAGCACAACAATCATAAACATACACACATCACAGATTGCACAAAGATTTATAGTGGTTCCCCAAGGTCTGGGTACATCCACTTTCCCCCCTTCACCTATCTAGTAGTATGCTAGAGTCGGCCTAACTTCTTCCTTTAACTCAGATCCTCAGATCCTACAGCTCAGAATCCAGAAGGATTCCTACAACTCAGGCAATCAAGCCCTACCTCAGCCTTGCCCCAAGGCCTACAACTCAGAGAAAACCTTCTCCTACAACTCAAGCATAAACAGCCCTACCTCAGCCTTGACACAAGGCCTACAACTCAGAGAATACCTTTTCCTACACTCAGCCTTTATAAAATATGCTTACAACTCAGATCTATGAATATATCCTACAGAATTTGATAAGGAATGTTTGTAATCTCTTACCCCTGTTGAGAGAGGGGGGATAAGGAATTTCTTGATCAGCTTCTTGAAGAGTCTGATGGCTAAAATCAACTTGATCTTAGCTTTCTTCAAAGCTTCTTGAATCTGAACTTAGTTGGGTTGATTTCCTTTTAATATCACTGACTAGCAGCTTTCTTCTTAGACTCCAGAATTAGATCTGAATCTTCTTGATAGATTAGTTCAGCATCTGCACCTTAAGAGACCTGTGATTGTCTCCTGCTTGTCTTCAAATAGCTGGATCTCTCTCTATCCAAACCTTCTTGAAGAAACTTCTGAATTCTAATTGAATTCAACTTAGATAGAATCTGAATAGAGAACTACTTCAGATCGTCTTCTTAGATCTTCTCTCGAAGATCTTCTTCTTTGTTACTTGTACTTTCTTGATCAGAGATAAATCTCTAATTGTGTTAGTGGTGACAATTCTTCTTCTCTATGTATTCTCCTTGTTTCCTTCTTCTGAATCAATATATATAGACTTCATCCATGGAAACCGGCTGATCCGGTTTATAACTAACTTCTGACAAGTCTGATAGCTTCAGTAAACCTGTCATAACCCACAGCTGTCAAGTCTTCAAACAGTTCTTGAGCCTTTGACTCTGTCAGCAAAGCGTCGAGTCTGTCTGTCATAAAGTGTCGAGACCATCTGTCAATATGTGTCGACACAAGTAACTTAAGTGTCGACACAGCCTTTGGTGATGTCGACAAAGCTGCTTTGATGTCGACACGGCTTCTTGACACTGCAACTTGAGAATGTGTCGACACTGATTATGTGTGTCGACACAAATACTTCACCATACATCATCAATCATCTTTGGTATAGACTCAGCTGTGTGTCGACACAAGTCCTGTGTGTCGACACAGTTGATGTAGACTCTGAACATAGCGTGTGTCGACACTGCCTCCAGGTGTCGACACAGTTGTTGTCGACTCTGCCTCTGTGTGTCGACACAACCTTCTGGTGTCGACACAGTCGATGTCGACTATAATCTTCTGTGTGTCGACACTGTCTCCCGGTGTCGACACAAATTCTCTGAAGTGTCGACACAGCTATTTCCAAGTGTCGACACAATCTTACTGAAGTGTCGACACAGCTTCCTCAGGTGTCGACACATGGACTTAGAGTATTTTTCCTGCATTCTAGCATATTCTTAACCTGCACATATAAACTCAAAATAACATCAAATACACCTTGATGTATATCATTGAGCTAAGTGAGGATTCTCCAAATCAGGTACACATTTTCCAATGTACCCAACACTTAGTACTTGAGTAGAGTTATAATCAGTTCTCAAGTAAGCTAAGTCAAGCACTCAAATAACTGAAGTATTTCTCGAGAAGTTGTGAAGTTAGTTCTCGAGAAGCTGCTTAGTACTCGAGTACATCTCTGCTTGCTCTCTAATAATCAGTTTAGTCCAGCTCAAAATTCTGCTAAGTAAAATTCTCGAGAAGTTAAGTTCAGTACTCGAGAAGCAAAGACAATCACTCGAGAAGTCTAAGGCTTAAAGCGTTGAGAGCGCTTTGTCTCGAGTAGCAGAAATATCTCTCGGAAAAATTAAGTTAAGTTCTCGAGAAAGACTTGTTGTACTCGAGAAGAAGTTATTTAGTTCTCGAGTAAAGTCTAAGTCAAAAATGCATCGAGAGAGAGACCTGACTCAACGTCTTCTGGCAATCTTCACTCGAGTAGTCCTATCTGTTCTCGAGAAGTTATCTACTAGTTCTCGAGTAATATAAGCTAGTTCTCGAGTAAAGTACTTTATGTCTCGACAAGCCAGACCTAAAATTTCCTTAAGTACTTCTTCTCGAGAACCTTGTAGTTGCTTTCTCGAGAATCAGACATTGTTCTCGAGTAGTCTTATCCTCATTCTAGAACTGAAGTTCGATTTTTCTGAAATTTCATTAAGTCTGACGGGACACGTTTTCAAATTAATATCCATGACTATTGGTCCACATGTAATGTCATTTATGATTATGACCGTTAGTCTATTCCTATAAAAGGTATAATCATATTCGACTAACCCTAACAGAGAAATAAGTATTCTGAATCGTTTTTTATTCATTCTAAATCAGGAAGAACTGTGTTGCTGCTCACCATCTTCATCGCCTCTGATCTTCTCGATCCAAAAGATTCAGACAAGAAGAATCAACTGATCAAGCAATTTCGACCACTGCAAATCTCTTTCTTGATTGTGGTGATTCTAAGTTCTCAGATCAAAGCATTCTCAAATTTCTTCCTCGACTTTTCTGAAAGGGCTTTTTAATTTTTCAAGAAGGAAGAAGCTGAGATTCTTCTAGATCTGTGAAGACAAGTTTGTATATTTATTTGTAAATCATTTTATTCTTGTAGGAGATTTTGTCTCCGAGTTTGTAGGAAGTTTTTCTTCCGAGTGTAGATCCATTTTTGTGGATCGAGTTGTAGGGGCGTTGCTCTGAGTTGTAGGATTGGTTTTCAATCCGAGTAAATAGTGAAGTAGCCGAGTCTAGCGTGCTGCTAGATCAGTGAGGTGGAGAGTGGACGTACCTAAGATTGGGGAACCACTATATATCGGGTGTACTCTGTGTTGTGTGTGCTTGTTTTCTGTGCTTCGCTCGCTCAAATTTTTATTCCGCAAAAAGACGCAGACCTCACCTATTCACCCCCCTCTAGGTGATTTAGGTAGAAACCTAAAAACATCATTTGGTATCAGAGCTAGGTTGTTCATCAAAAAGGTTAACACCTTGAACAGATCTATTCCAAGTTGTCTTTAGAGGATTCAAGCATGGATAGAGTTAAGAATTTTGCAAAGCTTCCTCTGTGCACAAAGAACAATTTTGCTATGTGGAAAGAAAGAATAAAGTTCTTCATGGAAGCGGTGGATCCTAGAATTTTCATGATAGTGGAAGAAGGACCTTTTGTTCCTATGACCACCTCCACCATTGACTCAACAAAGCAAGTTCCTAAGAAATTGATGGATCTTGATAAGGATGAGATTGCACTTGTGTCTTTAGACAAGAAAACTAAAAATATCATCGCAAGTGCAGTCGATGATTCTATGCTGCAGAATTTTATTCACTGCTAATCCGCCAAGGAAATGTGGCAGTCTCTCACCATCTTGATGGAAGGCACTGAAGGAGTTAGGGATGACAGAAGATCCCTTCTAAATCAGAAATATGAAGCATTCTGACAAGGTCCCAAGGACTCTATTGTAGATACCATTGAGAATTTCTTCAAGATTATCAACGTCCTAAGGTCTATGGCCGGGTCTTCACAAATGGGGAACTGAATGATAAGTTCCTAAGATCCTTGACTAAGGAATGGGATAACAAGGTTTGTGCTATCCGGGAATTTGGAAAGCTAGTAAAGACAGACCCTCAAAATCTCTTCGGAAAGCTTATGTCATATAAGGTACAAATAAATTCAAGAAAAGCTGAAGAAGAGAAGAACAGGTCTTCATCCAAGGAGAAGTCTTTCGCTCTAAAGGCAGACACCTCAAGGAAGACTAAGGCTGCTTCTCCTGCCCCAGCACAAGAAGAAAGTGAATAAGAATCTTCAGAGCCAAACACCTCAGGCTCAGAATTATCTGAAGGAGAGTTTTCTCTTCTCTTAAGGCAGTTCAAGAAATTTTTGAACAAGAAGAAACAATTGAAAGGCAAGGATGCCTCATTTAGAAGATCACGTCACGATGGTGATCATCACAAGAAGGGCTCAAGTAGACAAGACAGGTATTACTCCAAACAGAACAAACATATTTCTACTGACATTGTTTGTTATTGTTGTAACAAGCCAGGACACGTCATAGTTGACTGCCCTCACAAGAAGAAGGAGGGTGGAAGAAGAGAGGAAAAGAAAACTTCTTACAATAAGAAGAAGACCGAAAGAAGCCTGATAGCCAAGAAGGGCAAGACCCTCAGTGACACAGACTCATCTGAGTCTAGTGATGAGGAGGAAGCCTACTTTGGGCTCATAGCACAGACAGATGAAGAACAACCCCAGTTCACTGGGATGGTAAATTCTAATACCCCTCTTTTTGAATCTGATGATTCTGACAATGATCATGAGGAATGTTCCTCTGACGAGGAGTCTGAACTCATGAATCAATATAAAAAGTTGATCAAAGCCTACGATAAATGTTGTAGAGTTGCAAGAGCTCGGGCTAAGGAGATCAAATCTCTTAAGGATGAAGAGAGCAATATGAGGGAGGAAATTGTAATGATGGAATCACTCAGGAAATACTTCTATAATGTAATGGAAGAATATAATAAGGCTCTCGAGCACCTAGATCTGAAGGAGAAAATCATCAAGGAATTGGAAGAACAACTTGCAGTTGAAAAGAAACTTGTTGAAAGTTTCTCCAAGCTCAAGATAGTTCTTCTGATTGTTCCTGAATTCTCTGCTCAGATCAAAGGTGTTGGCTTAGGTCATGTGGCATCCCCTAGTAAATCTTCTAGGAGAAACAAGGACAAAGGAGAAATAAGGCCGCCAAGAAGGCTCTAGCCAAGGAGAAAGGGAAAGCTCCTCAAGAACAAACTTCGTTCAAGAAGGTTATCTTTCCAACGAACAAGTTTGATCTTGACTCATCCTATGATCACTTTGCTATGCCCACTCATGTAGAGCCCAAGTCTCTGTACCAAGGATGGATTCGTCCCCAGAACTTTAGTGAGAGTGTCTTCAAGGCACCTTATGAGGAGATCACTCTTCAGAGCTACAGACCTTACAATCATGGTCACAATATCAAGAATGATCCAAAAGCCAAACCCATTGTAGAAAAGCCTATTATGGAAAAGAAGCCATGTGGGTGTCATCACCACGAAGCTTCTACTTCCAAATCTACTGCCCCTGCTAGACCACAATCTCAAAAGGTCAAGCAGGAGATCATTAGACAAAGATACAACAGATTTGACTGTTGGTGTTGTGGCAAGGTTGGTCACTTCGCCATAGATTTCTAGTTTAATCCTAGATATTATGAAACTCCTCGAGTTAATAATGTGAGAAAGACCGCTCACAATTTTAACATACGTAGGGGGAGTATGCTAACTAGAGACCAAGGGCCCAAACAAGTTTGGGTTCCTTAGGCAACTTGATTCTACTTTTGCGGGAATGTTCAAAGGCCACCAAAAATCCCATCTGGTATTTGGACAGTGGATGCTCTCGGCATATGACTAGGACTAGAAGCCTTCTCCAGGATTACTCTCTAGTCATGAACGTACCAACAGTCATCTTTGGAGGTTTTGACAGAGGAATTACAAAAGGCTACAGTATGATTACCAATGGTAGTGTATCCTTTTCCGATGTAGCTTATGTTGAAGGATTGGAACACAATCTTATAAGCATAAGCCAACTCTGTTATAAAAGATACGTCGTAGAATTTCATGCAGACAAGTGTTTGATAAAATCGGTTGATAATTTAGAAACGATTTTATCAGGCACTCGTAGTAGGAATATCTTTTGTTTAAATTTTATTTGCATATACTCTTCTACACCAGTGTGCTTTTTGGCAAAAGATAGTGCGTCTCTTGGTGACCAATGACACAAGAGATTAGCGCATATAAATTTCAAAACTATTAATAAATTATTTTCTCTTAATTTAGTACGTGATGCCCCAAATGTCAAGTGCGTTAAAGATAGACCTTGTCACGCATGTGTAAAAGGCAAGCAAACAAGGGCTACCTTTAAAAGCATTATTGGCAAAGATTATAATAGGTGTTTACACCTACTTCATATGGACTTGTTTGGTCCACTGCAAATTAGAAGTTTGGGAGGTAAGGATTATACATTGGTTATTATTAATGATTACTCTCGCTTTGTGTGAGTGTTCTTTCTAAAACACAAGTCAGATACCTTTGATATCTTTACGAATTTTGTCAAGCAAGTCCAGAATGAATACAGCTTCTCCGTTGTCAAAATCAGAAGTGACAATGGAACATTGTTCAAGTCTGGGGCCATGACAGAATTCTGTGAAAGTCTTGGTATCTTTCATGAGTTTTTCTCTCCTCGTACTCCTCAATAGAACGGAGTTACTGAGAGAAGGAATAAAACACTCATAGAGGCTTGCAGGACCATGTTGAGTGATGCCTCACTACCGGAATATTTCTGGGCTAAAGCCGTCAACACTGCATGTCACATGCAAAATCGAGCACTCATAAACAAAAACCATAATAAGACACCTTACAAACTAATAAAGGGAAGGAAACCGACCATTTCATACTTTAGAATCTTTGGTAGTAAATGCTTCGTCCTTAACAATGGTAAGTATCACACCACTAAATTTAGTGAAAAGAGTTTTGAAGGAATTTTTGTATGATATAGTAGTCATAGTAAGGCATATAGGATTTTCAATAAGAAAACCCTAGTTGTAGAAAAATCTATTCATGTTGTATTTGATGAGACGAGCTTGCTGCAAAGCAGTTCTTCTAGTGTGTTCGTTGAAGATGCAGGTTCACGATTGAAGGAATTGAGCTTGGATGAGCAAGTTAAGGAAAAAGATCAAGAGTTCATCACGATCACCACTCCAACCCCTATTGGAGAAGATGATCACCATGATTAAGACGTCATCCAAGTTAATGAAGTCACTTAAGGGATAGAAGAAGCTCCATATGCAAGGAACCTAGAGCTTAGACACTTGTTGGATCACCCAACTGATCAAATCATCGGAGATCCCCGAGACAGTGTCAGAACTCGTAGAGGTACAACTAATGAAAATTTATATTTGAGTTTTTTCTCACAGGTTGAACCAAAGAAGTTTGAGGAAGCAAACTCAAATACATCTTGGATAATGGCAATGGAAGAAGAATTGAACCAATTCAAGCGCTACCAAGTCTGGAAGCTTTTTCCAAGACCCAAAGGTAAGAACGTCATCGAAACCAAGTGGGTCTACAGGAACAAGATGGACGAAGATCAAACAATCATAAAGAACAAGGACAGACTCGTCACCAAAGGATACCGGTAAGAAGAAGGAATCGACTTTGACCAGACGTACACTCCTGTGGCAAGACTGGAGGTAATCAGGTTGTTCCTAGCTTATGTTGCACTTAAGGGCTTCACTGTCTATCAGATGGACGTGAAGTCTGCATTCCTTAATGGTGACATAAAGGAAGAGGTGTATGTGGAACAACCTCCAGGTTTCGTTGATCCTAACTTTCATGATCATGTCTATCTTTTATTTAAAGCATTATATGGTTTGAAACAAGCTCCTCGAGCTTGGTACGAGACGTTGTCTAACTTTCTTCTTGAGAATAAGTTCACAAGAGAAAAGATAGATAAGACATTATTTCTTAGGGAAATAAAAGGTAAGATTTTGCTAGTGCAAATCTATGTCGTTGACATTATTTTTGGCTCTACTGACGATAACCTCAACAAGAATTTTTTCAAAACTTATGCAAGGGAAGTTTGAAATGAGCAGAATGGGAGAGCTGAAGTATTTCTTAAGACTTTAGGTGAAACAATCTGAAGATGGAATTTTCATCTCTCAGACGAAGTTCACCAAGGAGTTAATTAAGAAATTCGAAATGGTGAACGCAACCTCTATGAGAACTCTAATGGGTTCAGCCATATCTCTGGATAAGGATGAGAAAGGGATACCTTTTGATGAAACTAAGTACAGAAGAATAATTGGATCCTTGCTCTATCTTACTACTAGTAGACCTGACATAATGTTTTCAATATGTGTGTGTGCTAGATTTTAAGTGAACTGTAAGGAATCTAACTACGCTGCTGTAAAGCGAAATTTTGAGATACCTTAAAGGTACACCAAATCTTTGCTTATGGTACCCAAGAAGTAATGATAGCAAACTAATTGGTTTCTCAGATGCTGATTTTGTAGGAAGCAAAGATGACAGGAAGAGCACTTCCGGGACTTGTCAATTCCTAAGAAGAAAGCTCATCTCCTGGAGTAGCAAGAAGCAGAACTGTGTCGCAATTTCAATAGCCGAGTTAGAGTATATCTCTGCAGGCAGTTGTTGTGCACATCTGCTATGGATAAAGAACCAGTTTGAAGATTACAACATGAAGTTCCAAAATATTCCAATGTTTTGCCACTCTTCCAGTGCAATTGCAATCGCCAACAATCCAGTCTCTCACAGCAGGACAAAGCACATAGAGCTGAGGTATCACTTCATCTTAGAGCATGTGGAGCATGGAGACATCAACCTCCAGTATGTCCTAACTGACAGGCAGGTTACAGACATTTTCACGAAGCTGCTGGACGAGGCCAAGTTCTCGTTCTTCAAAACAGAACTTGACAGCTCAATAAAGAAGAATAAAGAAGGAGGACTCACAACATAGCTCAAGGATCATGCAACACTTCAAAAATTCAGAATTTCTTAAGTTTGGACTTCATTTCTCGAGTAAGACAATTACTACTCGAGTACTAAATTGAACCACTCGAGAGACAAGTCTGCCTCTCGAGAACTACTTCTCGAGTAATAAGACACTTCTCGAGAACATCAAATTACTACTCAAGTACTATAGTCTCTTCACTCGAGTAATGATTGTCCACTCGAGAAATCTGAAGAAACTTTTCTCCTTCAACTTCAAACCTTTATATTCACACCCAAATGTTTATGCCGCCATATCTTCAGGTATGTCACTTTATTTAATTCCTTAATAATCACAAATTAAGACTTATATAAATAAAAAGTCCAGAATTTCCATATACTCGATCTCAAAACCCTTTCTCGAAAAGAAAGAAGAAAACCATTCGTCTTCCGCTGCCGTCGCATAGCTTGCCGCCGAATCTCTTGCCGCAGTCAAGTTTTGTATGCTCTGGATCAATGGCTCTAACTTCCAAAATAGGGATTAGAAGCGAACTTGTGTCGACTGGGATTACAGAAATTTCCGAAGACTTTAAGAATCTTCTTCTTCTTTTGGAAACCGCTGGTTTGTTCTTTATTTTAAAGCAACCTTGTAAAATCCTTTTTCCAGAGGTCGAAGAATTCTTTTAGAATGCAAAGGTGAGGGAAAATGGAAAGATTCTTAAGACAAGAGTTCGTGGAATCAAAATCAAACTCTCTAAGATAGTTGTTTCTAAGCTTCTTTGACTACAAGTGATTGAAGAAGAAGAGGACCTAACTGTCAGGACTATGATAGAGCCTATAGTTTCTGTGGAATTTCTGTTGTTATAAACAACATTCGTCGACCTGACCTCAATGTAGAGGGAAAAATTCTGGTTGATATTCTTGGAAAAGTACTTCTATGCAAGACAACTTCTATAAGCGTCATCACTGCCGACTTCTTTTATATGATGACAACAATTATATGTAGGAAGAAATTTCAGTTTGGGATGATGATTTTTTATAAGATAAGAGAAAGCATCAAAGCACCTAACTATGCAAGGATTATTTCTCTTCTTTTGCATGAGCTCAACCCAGAGGTTTTTGACTTATCCAAAGGTACAACCCTTCACCACATGAAGAAATTCTCTGTTTCTTCCATACAAAGATGGGAACTTAAACTGAAGAATCATGCCCAAGCTACCAAGGATCATGACCATCCAGAAATTGAGGACGTGACTCCATCTCCTCCTCTACCACAAGTTGCTGGCACATCTGGTGCAACTGCTGAGGGGGAGTCTATTCCTTCAGTTCAAAAGGAAAGAGTTTCTAACCCTTCTCCTGATGCTGCACTTCATCCTGCCACCCCTGAATAGGCACTCTCAGATGCCCAAGTATAAGAGAACATTCTTTCTACAGAGGAAGACATAAACCAAATGATTGAGGAGTTGTCTTCCAAAGAGCCTCTTCCTCCCTTCCAACTAGAGAAATATCCATCTCCAGAACCATAACCCTCTCATCATCACTCTGAACCAGAATCCCCTATTCATCAATCACCTGCTGCAAACATTCCTGAGGAAGAAACAGTTCTTATTTTTGATGAGAAAGGAGAATTCCCAGAACCAGCTGAGGCTCCTCTTAAGAGCTTGGATTTCTCTCTTCCCACCATTCTTGGTGAGGAAGGTGATATTCTGATTCACACCACAAGGGCCAAGAGCTCAGTTATAATTGAAGAAATTATTCTATGGACTACTCCTCCTCCTCCAGTTCCTCAAGATGAAACTCCATCTCTTTCTCCTACCACTGCTGATATATTGGGTAAGATAGAATTGATGCTCTCACAACAGAGAAAGTACTTTGATGATTCTCTCAAGGCTGTCACTGAAAAAGTTACTGCTCTAGAAAAAGAGATGAGCAAAGGATTTGTAGAAATCCAGCATAATACTGATGAGCTGAAACACCTTTTCCAAATAGATGGGAGAGCTCTGGACCACACCATAACAAGCATTGGTCAGGTGATGGACCAGTCAGTAACTCTTATAAATAATCAAATCCTGTTAAAAAAGAAAGCCCAAGAACTTAACTTCAAAACTTGTGAAGAAGTTAGTACCTTCAAAGAAGCTACTATTACCATCCTATCTGTAGAAGTCAGAAAGGGGGAGAGCTTAGTAAAAGAATACTAAGAAAAATCAGATGCAAACATGAAAACTCTCTGGGAAGAAAAGTTGAAGGTAATTCATGCTGATGTACAAAATCAAATAGATGGTGTAAAGTTTCATACTTATGACACAACTGTGCGGATACATAATCAAATTTTTCCTGATTTCAAAGCTGATAAAAATGTGATTCCCAATCATCTGAATCCTCTTACTCATCATCCTCCAGTTCAACAACCAACCTTTTCTCCAAGACCTGAAGGCTCAGAAGCACCACCTCTAGATACTTATGCTCAGGTTTGGGAAACTGATAAGGCAGATGTACTTCATCAAGCACCTCCTGAAATTCATATTCCTAAGAAAAGAAAGTATGGTGATGGAGCATCTGCAAGCAAGTCCATCCCTAATCCAGAAGCTGAAAAGAGGAGAGCACAAGAATTTGCTGAAATTTGGAGCCCTACTTCTAAGTCTTTAATCTTTGATACTCTCAAATTAGTTATGAACTATAATGAAAGCAGGACTAATCATTATAGCTCCTCTGAATGGGAACTGTATGAGAAATCCTTAACTAAAAGAAGAATTTATGATAGAGAGTATGGAAGGAACAATCCAAATGCTCATCATAGACCACCAAAGTATTATCCTAAACCCTTCAGCTATCAAAAAAGACAACAAGAGAAGAAAGAAAGACATCAACAACAACAGTAGAGCAATGAATGAAAAATGATCTAGATTGTGTTTTGAGATTGTGTAGAAATTGATTTCATGGACTATTTTATATAAATATAAATCTTTAATTTTGATGATTTGATTGTTTCTTAATTCTTAGCATTTTATTCTCATTATCACTATGCTATCTAGTCATTTTATTTGTTTATCTTGATGTAATTCACCTTAGTGTAGAGGGTTCTGACTTCTACAAATAGGGTAAGATTGTTGGGTATTGTATCCATAATAACCTAGATTTATATGAAGTTACTCTTAAACTAAGATGAATTTAGTTGTATTTGATGCCTTGTTTGAGTTATGTGTTTGTTGGATTTAATGGTCAAGTGTAGACCAATGTCAGTCTATAATGAGTCACCAAATACAGGATCATACAATGTAATCCCTCATTGTGTGATCCATGGTGTTGACTTATGTGTAGCCCCTCTATTGGGATACACTTCATTTTCAAGCACTAAACTTGTAGGAGAAAGACTGGTTGCTGATTTCCTTGAAGAAAGAATATTTTCAGAAGTAGAATTTTTTTAAGTGTTTTACTAGAGTAATAACCTTAGTACTCAAGTAGAGTTATAATCAGTTCTCGAGTAAGCTGAGTCAAGCACTCGAATAACTGAAGTATTTCTCGAGAAGTTTTGAAGTTAGTTCTCGAGAAGCTGCTTAGTACTCGAGTACATCTCTGCTTGCTCTCGAATAATCAGTTTAGTCCAGCTCAAAATTTTGCTAAGTAAAAATCTCGAGAAGTTAAGTTCAGTACTCGAGAAGCTAAGGCTATCACTCGAGAAGTCTAAGGCTTAAAGCGTTGAGAGCGCTTTGTCTCCAGTAGCAGAAATATCTCTCGGGAAAACTAAGTTAAGTTCTCGAGAAAGACTTGTTGTACTCGAGAAAAAGTTATTTAGTTCTCGAGTAACGTCTAAGTCAAAAAAGCGTCGAGAGAGAGACCTGACTCAACGCCTTCTGGCAATCTTTACTCGAGTAGTGCTATCTGTTCTCGAGAAGTTATCTACTAGTTCTCGAGTAATATAAGCTAGTTCTCGAGTAAAGTACTTTATGTCTCAACAAGCCAGACCTGAAATTTCCTTGAGTACTTCTCGAGAACCTTGTAGTTACTTTCTCGAGAACCAGACATTGTTCTCGAGTAGTCTTATCCTCACTCGAAAACTGAAGTTCGATTTTTCTGAAATTTTGTTAAGTTTGACGGGACACATTTTCAAATTAATCTCCATGACTATTGGTCCACGTGTAATGTCATTTATGATTATGACCGTTAGTCTATTCCTATAAAAGGTCTAATCATATTCGACTAACCCTAACAGAGAAATAAGTATTCTGAATCATTTTTTATTCATTCTAAATCGGGAAGAACCGCGTCGCTGCTCATCATCTTCATCACCTCTGATCTTCTTAATCAAAAAGATTCAGACAAGAAGAATCAACAGATCAAGCAATTTCGACCGCTGCAAATCTCTCTCTTGATCGTGGTGATTCTAAGTTCTCAGATCAAAGCATTCTCAGATTTCTTCCTCGACTTTTCTGAAAGGGCTTTTCAATTTTTCAAGAAATAAGAAGCCGAGACTCTGCCAGATCTGTGAAGACAAGTTTGTATATTTATTTGTAAATCATTTTATTCTTGTAGGAGATTTTGTCTCCGAGTTGGTAGGAAGCTTTTATTCCGAGTGTAGATCCATTTTTGTGGATCGAGTTGTAGGGGCGTTGCTCCGAGTTGTAGGATTGGTTTTCAATCCGAGGAAATAATGAAGTAGCCGAGTCTAGCGTATTAATAGATCGGTGAGGTGGAGAGTGGATGTACCCAAGATTGGGGAACCATTATATATCTAGTGTACTCTGTGTTGTGTGTGCTTGTTTTCTGTGCTTCGCTCGCTCAAATTTTTATTCCGCAAAAAGACGCAGACCTCACCTATTCACCCCCCTCTAGTTGATTTAGGTAGACAACTAAAAACATCATCAGGACCTGCTCACGTAGTATATGGGGAGTTGCTTCTTCCCCTCTTCCCAAACCAGGATGGAGCTCATGGCCTCTGCTCCGACCCCAAGATACAAAGACAGGTCCTCCCCCTCCTTCGGCCCTTGGAGCAGGGGGGCCTGAGTCAAATTCCTCTTCAAGGCTTGAAATGCCTCCTTACATTCCTTGGTCTATTCGAACTTCTGCCCCCCCTCCCCCTCAATGTTTTGAAGAAGGGGGAGCACTTCTCTCCGGCCCGAGAGAGAAACCTGCTCAACCCTGCCAGCTTCCCTGTCAACCGTTGCACCTCTTTGGCATTCCGAGGCGATCCCAACTCCATGATCGCCCTTACCTTGTCAGGGTTGGGCTCTAAACCTGCAGGAGTAAGGAGATAGCCCAGGAACTTACCCCTGCTTGCCCCGAAGACACACTTCAGGGGATTCAACCGCATCTTGTACTTGCGCAAGGTGGTGAAGGTCTCCTCCAGGTCCCGGAGGTAAGAGTTCACATCCTGACTCTTGACCATAAGGTCATCCATATACACCTCCAGGTTTCTCCCCTTTTGCTCTCGGAAGACCATGTCCATCATCTTCTAGTATGTCGCCCCTGCATTCTTTAGCCCAAAGGGCATCATTTTGTAGTAGTAGCACCCATCCCCTGTAATGAAGGAGACATCCTTGATGTTTGGGGGGGTGCATCCTGATATAGTGGTAACCTGAAAATGCATCTAGAAAAATCATTACAGGAAAACCAATGGCTGAGTCAACCAATGCATCGATCCGAGGCAAAGGATAACAGTCCTTAGGGCACGATTTATTAAGTAAAGAAAAATCGACACACATACGCCACCGGTCGTCTCCTTTATTGACCATTAATACATTGGAGACCCAGCCGGGGTATTGTATTTCGGATACAAAGCCAGCCTTGAGGAGCTTGGCCACCTCCTACCTGATGGGCTCGACCAGCTTGTCCACGATGGACCTCTTCTTCTGCTAGGTGGGGCGAGCTTCCGGGTCTAGGTTGAGGCAGTGGTAGGTGACATCCGCATCGATCCATTTCATCTCCGTCGCGCTCCAGGCAAAGACGTCAACGTTCTTCTAGATGCACTCCAGCATCCTCTCCTGATCCGGTGGGGTCAGCCCCCCGCTGATGCGGACCTTCTCCACCCTACTCCCGAGGGTGACAACCTTCATCTCCACCACCTCCTCCGCAACCTCCAGCCTAGACGGCTCCCCCATTCTCCAATATCCGCCCCACCTAGGGCAAGAACTTCCTCCCCAGCCTCCTCCACGGTCATTGCCTCGGCCGACTCCTGGACTTCCTCTGCCACCTCCACCCAGGTGCGGTTCTCCTCCACCTCCATCTCCACTTCTGCCTCCTGCTCCGTCTCCTCCATCCTCCGCTCCATCTCCTCGGCTCCATCCTCCGCTCCATCTCCTCGGCTCCATCCTGCCAAGAGATGGAGTTCACGACGGTGATGTAGCACTCCTTTGCCACCTTGGGGTCTCTCCGGACCCGGACCTGGATCCCCTCAGCGTTGAACTTTAAGCATTAGTGGAAGGACGAGGGGATGCAGCGAAAGATGCTAATTAGGGGTTGCCCAAAGATGGCATTGTAACTGTTAGGGGCGTCCATGATGACAAACCTATAGGTGCGGGACTACCCCCCCCCCCCCCCCTAGAGTGACATGGAGTCCCACTCCTCCTTCAACCTCCTTCCTCTCCCCTAAGAAACCGAACAAAGGTCCATCTGAGGCCAGCACCCTCTTGGCCTCCACCTTCATCGCGTAAAATGCCTTCTTAAAGATGACGTTGAATGAACTCCCATTGTCGATGAGGATACGGGAGATGGCGAAGTTCTCGACCTCCGTCTGGATGACCAGCACATTGAAGAAGGGGTCCTCATGGTATGGCATGTCCTTCCTTGAGAAGGTGATCTTCTCCTCCGGGGGTGGGGTCTGGGATGTGGAGCCAATGCTCCTGCGGTGCATGGTGTAGAGACTTGCCTTGCGGGAAGCCTCGACCCCACCCCCTATGGATCACTCTGATCCCTCCCCGGACCCCAACATCGGCTCGGTCCTCACACCTATCCTCCTCTGCCCGAGGCAGAACTTCATCGATCCGCACTCCCTAGCAGTCTTGCTACTGCTGCTCCCTATTACCTCTCATCTCGAGGAACTCTGGGCACGTGGTCGTAGTGTGCCCCTCCTCTTGGTGGAAATCACAGTAGGGCAACTCCACCCTAACCTCCCTTCTCCTTCTCCGTGTTGCTCTGCTCCTCTCCCCCATAGATATAGCCATAGCCTGGTTCTTATCGGGGAGAGGTGGTCTCTGCCCTTGCCTCCCACCTGGAGGGTAAAACTGACCCTGGCCCCCCTGGCGGTTGTCTCATCCATGCAAACCTCTCTGAGGCCCCTAGTCCTGCCACTCCAATCTCCAACCTAGCCGATGGTTCGGCTCCTGGTGCCCCCACCTGGGCTGCTGCTGCTGCTGTTGTTCCCTCTGCCGAGGTTTAGCTCTCCTCTTCTCCTGACCTCTGCCACCTCTGGGCCTCTCATCCTCCTTGGCCTACCTGGCCAGCTTCCGGGCAAAATCCGGGTTTGATGCCTCCCCGTCGACTTCCCTTTCTGTCCTCTCCATCAATTCCTCATAGGAGAGGGGTGGAACCCTCTTCAGCTCCATTCTGAAGAAACCCTAATGCAGCCCATGGGTGAAGGCCATCATCAGGGTGTGTCATGGAATCTCTTGGACCTGGGTTACCTCCTCCTGGAACCGGTCCACGTAGCTTTCCAAGGTCTTTTTCACCCCCTGATTGATGTGGAATAGGGACTCCGACTCTTTCTTCCTCCTCTTGGAGGTGGTGAACCTCAATATGAACCCCCGACGTAGATCCTCGAAACAGTAGATCGAGTTGGCCGGAAGCTGGTGGAACCACTCTCTCACCTTCTCCTTGAGTGTGATGGCGAAGAGACTGCACTTGAACCCATCCGACATCTGTCAGATCAAAACCACGTCATCAAATCACTCGACGTGCTGGACCGGGTCCCCCTTCTCGGTGTAGTAAGACATCTCTGGCTCCCTGAACCCCTCTAGAACTGGGGCAGAAGAAACCAACTCGCTTAAGGGGCTGCCTCCCCCTACTGGGCGAGCCAGAGGGTCTCGCACGCCCATCTCACTGAACCTGCCACTTCTCGCCGAGCCTGGGAAGAGCACTCGCCCGGGGAGCTCGCATCCTCTCCCCTCCTCTATAACTTCCTTCCCAGCTCGCCTGCTGGGAGCGTCCTCGCCCAGAGGCGGGGCGACTATGATTGGAACTATTGGAGACGAGAACTTAGCCCGCGTGCTGAGTGCGAACTTGACGAGGCTGAGCACCTCCTACCTGAAGTCTTCGAACATCCCCACCATGGCCAGAGGGGGAGGGGGTGGCGAGTCGGACCTGTCCGAGCCTTGTTCTGATCCTCCTGTCATCGAACTCGCCGAAGATTTTCTGTGCTGATCCGTCTCCACGCTCACCGCACCAGAATATTGAAACCAAAAATTTGGTCTCTTGTGGAGTTCACCCTTGGGGAAGGGGTGGTCACACATCTACTTCTCTCCTGCAAGCAAAATGATAGGAAAAGAAAAGGGGACTGACCAAGGGCTCGATGCAGAGGTCCAACCACACACCTGGAAGATCTTAGAGCGCTTCCCCTCCATAGCCAAGAGCCGAGCTAAGACAACCTCAAAAAGCGCTAGAAGACTAGGAGACAAGTGAGCATGCCTTCTGAGGTACCCCTTGGATCCTATTTATAGATTTCTAAAAACGGCCTGATAATAGCCAACCTCCGTTGTTCCAAACGCAGCCCAACTGGGTCTGCCAACAACGCAACTCTGCTTTTCTAACTAGCTATGGGCAGGCCAGCTGAGGCAAAATGGTAAAAACACATCACAGAATACTGGACGAGTATTCCCTGAGAACTCCACTTGCCTGGGGTTGCGAGTACTCGATGGAGCTGGTACTTGTCACCTCCCCCCGAACCTTGACGAGCACAAGCCCGGCTGTCCCTGCTCGTCTGCCGCTTGCAGAGCTCCACTGGGGCGAGTGCGAGTCAGTCCGCCCACTCTCCCGGAACTCGCGCCTTCTCTCTTCCTTTGGCAAGTACGGGCCTGGCTAGCCCTACTCGCGTGTCTCATGCCCCTCTCCCTGGGACTTGGCCATTTGCTCTTGCCGGCCCCACTCGCCGGATACGGGGTTGTACAATATTTTTTGTACTTCATTCACAAACCCTATTTTTGCCTTGATCATAAGATAATTATTTAAGATTTAATTACCCTCTAGAAAATTATGAAATTTGGTCAGAGGACATTTTAGGTCATCATTATGTACTGTGAATTTTTATAAAATTATTGGAAACCTTTTCATATAGGATCCTTCATAAAGGGTCCAATGCTGAATATCTTTAAATAAATTATTTATGTGATCAAATGGATTTAAAAATTATTATTTTTGGTCAGCTGGCTATTCTGGTAATTTCTAACCTCTGGTAATTTTGCCTTTAATTTTTGGATGATTAATTCTAGTATTTCCTGATTTACCCTATGCTTGTGGATAATTAATCAATAATTTGTTTGGAGGTGAAAAACTTTTTGTAAAATTGTGAATTTCAGTATTTAATATTATTTTGATGATATACACTTGTCATAATTTTGTTTAGGTCATATCTTGTCAGAAAATTATACTTGGTGTTCAAAAGCCTAGGTGGCCTGAATTTGCAGAAAATATAATAAATGCCAAATAAATTATGAAAACTATTATCTTCTGGATTTAATCTTATAATATCATGATTGACCCCCAGTAATAATCTTAGGTCATTTGGATGAATATTTGGAGGGGTCACCATTCATTCACGTCATGTAGCTCATTAGGTTTGAACATAGTAAAACTATAGAATTAAGGAATCATATGAACCTTGGTATAGAATAAAGGGGTAGTTGGTGCACCTAATCTGGTTGAGTTTGAATGAGGTCACCAATGGAAGTCAAGCTGTGAGAGCTGGGTTGACTAGGGGCGAGGTGGTGCTCGAGATCGACGATGGATAGTCTTTCCCATGGAGAAAGTCTAAATACACATAAGGTTAGTTCAAGTGTAATGCTAAGAGAGTTTAGGACAGGGTAGATACCAACAATAATAAGTACTTTGCGAAAGGGAGTGTTGGGCTTCGGCCCATCGTAGTTCCTAGTTCCCTCGAGAGCCCTTCACAGGGAATGCCCTGGGCAGTCTAAGGTTAACCCTAAACTGTAAGGCTAAACTGTTAGTGCAAGATTAATTCTAAGAAATTCACCTTCACTCACCACGTAGTCACGGGAGGCTAATTTGTTTTAGACTCACGAGCGGTAGGCTCGGCGATGGTAGGTACGGACTGGTTAGTACGAGGAGCCAGTGGCTCAGAAGGTTGTTGTGATAAACGGGTTAGTCCAGGGAGCCGATCGCTCAGAGATTCATATTTATCGTAATTCCATGTGCATAAAGGTGGTGAGTCTTCAGTATTAGGCAGTCGATCGCACCGACGTCGATACGTTGACTCGGATAGTGTAGTTCTCACTTAGCCAAGGAAAAGACTGGCAAGTTTGTCAGCATTAGTATGTGGTGACTCTTGTATGTCCTTCAGAGGTGTACGTAAGGGCTAGGCCTTGTAGTGCGGTTACCTGCCTAGGAGTTGGGTGGCCCAACCGACTCTCTTCATTGGCCACTACGAAGGCTCCTGGGAGTGAAGCTAGCTTCCAAAATTGGGAAACTAAAGGTCTGTGCGCATAGAGTCATGTGTGTGTGTTGTATATCTTTAAACAAGCATAACATAGCATATCATGTCATCGTTGCATTTAAACCCCTACCCCTATCGTATAAATTGGTATGAGAATTTTTATACGATAGGCCTTGCAAAATGACCCCTTAACTTATGAGTTTGTATGGGCATTCTTATAAGTTAAGGTTACTTATTATATAACTTACTTTACTTTATTTATGGTAGAAGGTAGCCGTAGTTCTTTACTTGTACTTGTATTACTTATAGTGTAGCATGTGCTTACTGCTCTGTACTTTATCTTGTTTACATTACTGCTACCTTATTATAGTTCCTTTGTATATAATCCTGCTAGGGTAGTTGTCACCTACTCTTGTTCATTCTCCACCTTAAATATCTTTCCATTCCTCCTCCCCGCACGATGCCTAGGAGTCGCGAGGTTGAGGCGAGGATGATAGTGGCTTAGTCTTTTGACTAACGGTCGGTGGACCACATCATTTTAGGAATTTGAGGTGATGCACCAGTTGCAGGAGGATGGCAGGACTTGAGGAGCAGTTGCTGCGCACTACCGCTACTACTCGGCGACAGGTCGAGGACGGTTTTCAGTTTGCTTCCGCTAGATGTGTGAGTTGTGTGAGAGAGATCTTTTGTATTAGACATGTACTCGTCTCAAACCTATTTTTCTACTCTCTTTCATACTTTGTACTCATTATGGACTATTGCTCTTTTATATATATTGATAGTGAGCTGTGATCTATAGACTTGTATTACTCATTTGCTTTTCTTTTGTTGGCTTACTGTGATGTGATTGTTTTAGCCCGCAAGATCGGCGTCGTGCGGTGGCATCTAGCTTGGTAGTTGGAGTCACTGTAAGATGGCGGTTCTGGGCGTAAGACCCGATGGTGAAGAAAAAAAAGGGTCTTATAGCTATTTCCCGATAATCAATAACGAGAGGCCTCCCAAAATTGCATTGTAGATGCTTAAGGCATCTATCACCAAGAAAGGTTCCTTTCTGGCTATTCCATACATGACTACTGAAAGATCATCACTCCCCTCCACTTCTTTCCTTTCCCCTAAGAAACCATACAAAGGCCCATCATAATCCTTCAGAGGTTTGCTCATGTTCATGGTGTCGAACATCGGCTTGAATAATACATATAATGTGCTACTTGTGTCAATTAGAATCCTCTACACTATGAAGTTATCTAGCATTGCTCTTATTATGACTGCATTGTGGAAAGGTTTTACTGTCCTTGGAAGGGTTCCGCTAGAGAGGTGGAAGCAACTTCTCTCTCTCGGAGGCCCTACATACTTACTTTTTTGGTGGACTCGAGTCTAGCTCATCCATGGATGCAATTGATGTGGCCAAGTTAGCAAACATTCTCTATCTTCATGCATTCTTCTTCTCCGACACTCCCATAGATTTCAATGTAAAATTATTTTATATAATCACATCTTAGTGCTCTTAAAGGTTATGTCTCTTTTTATTTCCATTTATTTGAGGTGGAAGTATCTTTGGATTGGTTGTCCAAAAGGTCATTCCATTTACCTTCTCTTAAGAAACTCCCTATCAAGTCATGGAGGACTCTGTAGTTCTTGGTGTCATGCCAAACGTTACTGTGGAACTTACAACAAAAACCTGCTTTTTTTTCTTCTGAAGCCTGCCTTGAAAGGATGAGGACTTTTGAAACTCGATAGCTTCTAAAGTATCTCTATCACTCCATTCATAGGCATACCTATATTTATGTATTCTTCCTGGGTATCATCCCATTGAGTCAGTGCGGAAGTTAGGAGGAGATAGGGCATGTTCCAACTTTACCGACAAAATTTAGGTTGTCCCAACCTTATTTGTTGGAACAAATAGGGCGATGTGGGGGTTACTATTGGAAATATTGCCTTCAATATTCCTAGGTTTGAAGAAACATCACCTACAATACTAAGAGAATAATTTATTTGATGGCATATTCACTTTATGTTTATGCGGGACAATTTTTTGTTGGTTATAAAATAGGTTTAGAGCAAACAAGGACAATGTCACTGAGTAGGTATAGTAGTGTCCACTTTATTGTTGGCATACCGTTGAGAATGAAGTCTCTACTCAACGATATCATAGAGCAGAAGCTGAATGAAGTAGTTCTTAGCGCCAAGGCATATACCATTGTGAAAGAAGATTACACTCAACGTTATCGTTGAAGCGGGATAAATATTACCGTTGAGCTCGTATAGCATGGCGGGATTCAAAATTGGCATTGATGCATAAAGTAAGGATAGAATATTCTATTCATGTCCATTCCAATGATAATATGCATTATAGAACCGTTGCAGAAGTCAAAGGTATAAAAGGAGATAGGCTAGGACAATAGAACAGTGTTATAACTCGACGAAGTGCTGTCATAAATCGTAAAACCTAAAGAGGCGCATTGGAAGAAAGCAAGTTCTTCATGATTACCTTCAGATGGACAAATTAGAGTCAATAATCTGACTCATAGTTGGATCTTCTTCAAGCTTCCGGAGAAGAAGATCAAGAAGGAGAAAACCCTAACATGTTCTACCGAAGATCCGTTTGCTCAGGACTAGCTCTAGTTAGTTTTCATCACAACAAGAACCACAGAAGAATTGAAGCTTCAAGGTCTAAATTATCTTAACTCTTCTGTTGTAAAATATTCAATCTGTATTTTTATAGGATCTATTTTTAGATTTGAGTCATAGGTCCTTTGTACCTAAGTTGTAGGGTTGTATTCCCAGCCCGAGTTATAGGACTTGGAGATAAGTCTGAGGTAGGACTTGGAGATAAATCTGAGGTAGGAAACCAGGAGTGTTTCTGAGTTGTAGGAGTTAGAGTACTCTAAGTTGTAGGGTCTATGTGTCTAAGGTAGGATCTTGGAGGAGATCTGAGATATCCAGAGGTATATGAGTTATACGCTCAAGGATCTGAGTTTTTGGAAGAGTTTGCCTAGTCTAGCTCATTGCTAGATATGTGTAGAGAGAAATTGGATGTATCTAGACCTTGGGGAATCACTATAAACATATGTGTGTTGATATTTGTTTGTTTGGTATGCTTTACATTCTTATCAACTGCAAAATCTTGATAACTAGTGAAATAGTACATAGCCACCTATTCCCCCCTAGGTGAGTTAGACTACCATTAACAACAAACTATCAGTCATTGATGGAAGTTCCTCCCGGTTGAGTTAGGGAATGGAACTACTAGCAAGTCTTGTTAGGTTGTTGAGGGACTGTGAGAGACCGACCTGAAGGATTCTTTGATCGTTGGGATGCCAGATCAGAGAGAGAGGAGACAAATTCTTCGTTGGTCACTTCCATCTAAATTAAATGTGTGGCTCGCTCTATTAATTCTCTATACAACTTCGGCTTCTTCTTGCTTACCATAAACTTAATGAGGCACCATCACTAGCCATTGGTGAATGATACCCAATAGATAGATGGCTAAGGTAGGGGCTCTCCCTTGATAGTTTGTAGTGGTCTCCATGAAAAACTCCTTACGAACTTGCCACATTGCTGGATTGGTGGCGGATTCTTTGAATGGGGCAATTACTGCCTGGGAGTTGCAATCTCCTATTAAAACTTGGGGTCTTTGTGCAAAAAGCTTTGATCCACCAAACGAGTGACCATCTCGAGCAGGTTGTGAATTATTCATTAGTATCTGCACCTCCTTCCAAGAGGTTGGAAGAATGGGGCGACTGTGATGATTGTCCTCTGACTATTGGGCAATTTCTTTGATTACAAGATCTGAAGGCCAAATTCGAACTATTGAAGACAAAATAGACTCCAACCTCCACACTCAGCGATGGATCTTAAATGTGATGGGGTAATTAGGAATCGTAAGCAATCAATTACTAACCCTTGAGGGTCGAGCGAGCAGAGCACAAAAAGAGCGAGCTTGCCACTAGCAGTGGTGAACACCAGATTTCCCCTATCCGTGAATTGCAGTCTTGGGTGATTTTATTACTTTGAAAGAGCTAATAAAGCTATTGCAAGACAAAAGAAGACACAAAGTTAGATGCGACTGATGCTGACTAAGAACTTGTAACCACACTTACCACAGGGCAGATTCTGGCTCAAATTCTGTCATTTCCAAACACCCATAACCCCATATTTATATAAAAGGGATGTTGGGTATATTGAAAATTATGTACCAGATTTGGAGAAGCCTCAAATAACTCGATAATATATGTCAGTTTATATTTGATGGCATTTTGAGTTTACTTGTGCAGGCTAAAGATTGAAGAAAATATTCTAAGTACAAAAGTGTCGAGACACTTATAATATGTCAACACCTTTGAAAGAGCAGCGTCGAGACTAGAAGCAAGGCTGTGTCGACACACATGAATTGTGTCAACACACAGAATTTGAGTCGACAACAGCTGTGTCGACACTCAGGACTAGTGTCGACACACTTAGACTAGAAGTGCTGACATTAACAGAAGAAGTTGTGTCGACACACAGGACTTGTGTCGACACACAGAATTTAAGTCGACATCAGTTATAAATGGATAAGATGTGTCAACACACAGGACTTGTGTCGACTCATTCTATAAATACTGTGTCAAGACTAAACAGAGAGCTGTGTCGACAGATTCTGAAGTTTGTCAACAACATCAAAGGAGTTGTATCGATGCCCTGGAAAATGTGTCGACATATACTTCATCAATGTCGACACATTATATATTTGTGTCTCGACACATTCAGCTGAGTTAAATAACTCTAAGTGCCAGATCTTAAGACTGAAGACTTGACATCTGTCAGAATCTTCAAGCCTGTCAGATATATCAGAACTGTCAGATGTTAGTTAACTATCGGATCAGCCGGTTGCCTCTGACAAGATCAATAAAAAGAGCTGATCTATCACAGAATAAAAAATGAAAAAAGAGAAGAAAAAAGGGAAAATAAGAAGAAGGAGAAATCACTCCAAGAAGAATTCACAGAATTCTATACAACAAGAAGATCATGATTCAAAATCAGAGAAGTAAACATCATCTCATCAGATCTGTCAGTGTTTGCAGATTTCATTCTACAAGGAGGAAGAAGCTGGATCTACACCAACTTCTCAAGAAGATTCAACCTAGGTTATCTCTTTTAAGAAGCTTTGAATAAGCAAAGTCAGGTTGAATCAGATACATTACAGAAAAGGTCTGGAGAAAGCAGATCCATCAAGATCTGATCAAGATTCCCTCACTCCCCTCTCTCTCTCTATCTGGGTGAAGGAAGAAATAAACTCTTTAATCAATTTTCTGTAAGATCTATTTTTAGATCTTAGTGTAAGAGATTTCAATCTCTGAGTTGTAAGCATGTAACTATAAAGTCTAGGGTTGTTTGCCTGAGGTAGGAGATTAGGTTCTCTGAGCTCTAGGCCTGGTGATAAGGGCTGAGGTAGGGCTTGATTGCCTGAGTTGTAGGAGTATGGATTCACTCTGAGATAGGGTTCTTGGGAAGATCCTGAGTTGTAGGACTTGTTGAAGTCTAAGCTGTAGGAACCAATTTGGTTTCTGAGTTGTAAGATCTGAGGATCTGAGAAGGTGGAAGGAAGTTTGGCCGAATCTAGTGTACTGCTAGATAGGCGAAGGGGGAAAGTGGATGTACCCATCATTTGGGGAACCACTATAAATCCGTGTGTATGCTGAGATTGGATTATTGTGTGTTGTGGTAGCTGTAGAATTTATAGTCATGCTATGATTAATTTGTTAACTGCATAAATGAATTGGACTTGAACCTATTGAAAGACTTTGTTTCAAGACCCTAAACACCTAGAGGGGGGGTGAATAGGTT
The DNA here is from genome assembly GCA_039513925.1 of Platanthera zijinensis. Lineage (NCBI taxonomy): Eukaryota > Viridiplantae > Streptophyta > Magnoliopsida > Asparagales > Orchidaceae > Platanthera > Platanthera zijinensis. Next base: position 173,759,630 of record CM077083.1, read on the forward strand.
CTTAACTTATTAAGTCTCTTTATTATTTTTAGGCAAACAGATATTTATCTCCTTTCAGCATAGATTAATATATCTAAAGAAAATTAACACCACAGCAAACACCAGATCTATAGTGGTTCCCTAAGATATGGGTACATCCACTTTCCCCCTTCCCCTATCCAGCAGATAACTGGATTCAGCCTAACTTCCTTCCACTGGCTCAGATCCACAGATCTTACAATCTCAGAACCACAGATGGTTCCTACACCTCAGACTTAACACAAGTCCTACCTCAGATTCTTCTCCAGAATCCTACCTCAGGCCTCAGCCCTACCTCAGTCTTTATAATTAGGCTTATAACTCAGACTTACCACAAGTCCTACCTCAGGCACACAGCCCTACCTCAGCCTTTATAATTTAGGCTTACAATCTCAGATCTAACAATAGATCCTACAAGAATTTATGAGTAAAGAGTATCTGAATACTTCACCAGCTAGATTTCTCTATTGATGTTGACTTCTTGATCAGTTCTTGTATATACTGATCCTTCTGATCCAACCTAACTTAGCTTTTCAAAGTTTCTTGATTAGAACAAATAAGGTGGATCACCTCTTGATGTTGAATTTAATCTTCAGTCAGCTTCTTCTTAAGATTCAGATTGAACTCTGAATCCTTCTTGCAGACAGACATTGATCTGTCAGAATTCTTCTTTAAGATCCAGAGATCTTTTCGCGTTGACGATTTTGTTCTTAGTTATTTTTTGTCGTTCCTGATCTGTCTCTTATATAGAGCTTGCTTCATGGTTACCGGCTGATCCGGTTCATAACAGACTTCTGACAGTTCTGACAGTGGTGTCAAACCGGTTAGTTATGACAACTGTCAAGTCACCATTCACATCACCAGGTTCTTCAATGTCTGTCCAACTCAGCATTCAACACTCAGCAGACTGCTCCACATGTGTCGAAACATATAGGCTAAGTGTCGACACAAGTCTTCAAGGTGTCGACACAAATACTCCAAGTGTCGACACAGTCATACTTCTACTTTTCGACACTGCATTTTGTTGTATGTGTCGACACAAGTCCTGTGTGTCGACACAGCAGCTTCTTGTCTCGACAATTCTGTTACAGATAGATGGCGTTGAGTGTTTGTCAAATGGCTTTGAGTGTGTGTTGACACAATTACTTCTAAACTCGACACAACCTTCTGAGAGTTGGTGTATCGACACAAGTCATGTGTGTCGACACAATTGCTTCAGGTGTCGACATAGAGCTTAAGTGTCGACTCATCTTCAGTTTTAAGTGTCGACATAAATCTGTTTTAAGTTGTCGACACAATTCTGGATGTCGACACAATTGTTTGTTCAGGTGTCGACATACCTTTGAGTGTCGGCACAGCTTCTTTATAAGTGTCAACACAAATTCTGGGTGTCGACACAACTTCCCTAAGTGTCGACATAATTTGTCTGTGTGTCGACACAGCTTGACTGAGTGTCGACACAATTTTCCTGAGTGTCGACACAACTTCCCTGAGTGTCAACATAATTTTCCTGAGTGTCGACTCAGTTTCTTCACAAGTGTCGACACTTGTACTTAGAAAATTTTCCTTCAAATTTTTAAACCTGCACAATGAAACTTAAACTTCTATCAAATACACATTGATGCATATCATTGACTAAGTTGTGGCTTCTCCAAATCTAGTACACATGTTCCACTGTACCCAACAATCTCCTCTTATTTGGAGAAGTCATAACCCTTAGTCAAAGATATACATCTCTTTAGATAAAACAAAATTGTAATAGAAGTAAAAACATTTCAGAGCAGATAATTTCATAATCAATGTAAACAACACACACTTAATACTGAATCAAATTTCATTGATCAGAAAAACTTTGGTTTACATAAATTTCTTATAGAACAAAAGGAAAAGTAATACATTGTTCTTATTACAAAAACCTAGCAATCCTATTACAGACTAGGCTCCTTAATAACTATCCATTTGCTAGGCTTTATTTTAGCCTGCATAGAAGGTTCAGCATCTTCAGCTAGCTTTTTCCCTTTAAGAGTTTTCTTCTTCAATTCTTCATCCTTGATCTTTTGTCTTTCAAAATAGTGAAAAGGTTTAGGGAAGTACTTGTTTGCACTACTAAAAACAGACTTTTAGCCACGACAGATTTCCGTGGCTAAAAGTCCAAAACCGTGGCTAATAACTATTAGCCACGACCTACCCACAACAAATGGGCATGGGCAATGCGAGCGTGGCTAATAGTATTAGCCACACTGAATCCGTGGATAATAAGTTATTAGCCAAAGTTCAATTATCGTGGCTAAAAGTTTTTCATTTGTCACGGTTCAATTGTCGTGGCTAAAGGACCTGTAATAAACCTAACATAAAAAATATTCGGCAGCCCTCCGCGGCCGCCGCCGCTGGCCGGCCGCAGCTGCCGCCCGGCCGCCGTAGCTGCCGCCACCGCCGCCACCGCCGCCACGCCGATTTCATTTCAAATAATAATTTTGAATTTCTTATATAAACCCCAAATCCAGCTTTTTATTAGCGGTGTGGAACTAAAAAAACTAGACTTTTTGCCACGAATTAGGCTTCCGTGGCTAATACTAGATTATTAGCCACGAAACAGGCAAACCGTGGCAAAAAGTCGGGTTATTTGCCACGGATTAGTCATCCGTGGCTAATACTATCTTATTAGCCACGGAATAGGAACCGTGACTATTACTTCAGTATTAGCCACAGTTTTTCCCCGTGGCAAAAAAAACCGTGGCTAAAAGCCATTTTTCTAGTTGTGTTGGCTCTTGAGCATTTGCAGGTAGCTTCCCAGCCTTATCACTTCTTCTATGTTGTAGAATTGCTTCTTGTCCAGCTTGATACTAATTCCATTCTTGCTCAGAATACCACTTACCCCTGTCATGGGTTTTATCCTTAATAGCTTTCCAAGCAGTAAGTATGATATTTCTAGAAGTTGGGCTCCATTGCCCAAAATCTGGCTTCAGTTCAGCCTGCTCTCTGAATCTCTTCTTAGAGAGTTGAGCTTCCTTCTGAGCTTCCAATGCAGCTTCTGACATTTCAACCTTTCAAAGAATTACATTTTGTACCTCTGGTGGAGGACTATATATCTTAAGCACTTCTTCTTGAATCATTTCAAAATCAGCTGGGGGGTAGATCACCTGAGCAACTTCAGGCTGATCTCCTTCAAAATATTCAGGTTGAATTCCAGACTCACCTACATTAGCATCATCACACAGAGGAGGATATCCAAGAGTGGCTCTGATGCTGTTGGTAGTCCATTTAGCATGGTTAGAGCCGGCTTTAACTAGTACTCTCTCCCCCTTTATGACTTCTCTTGCAATATGATCTCTCAAATCTTCCTTCTGTAATCTGACTTGATCAGCTAGATATTCAGTTCCTTCTTTAAAATAAGCTCTGAACTTTGTCAGGAAGTTTTTTATTTTCTCTTGAGATTCTTGAAATGTGGCTTTGATAGCAGATATATCTTCCTAGATTTGCTTTGAGATTTCTTCCTTCAGAGTAGTGATAGAATCAGCAAGCTTTTTCAATATTTCATGATGTGAATCCTTGAGATTTTCATTCATTCTTATCTGATTCTCTAGGACATATCCCTGCTTTACTTCAATCTCATCCACTTTAGCTTGGATATTTTTCTATTGCTCAGCCAAAAACACCACAGCATTACCTCCTTTATGGAAGCAATCTGTCATCTCTTTCTTATGTTGATTTACTTCAAATCTAATAGATTTGATGTCCTGGGCCAACTGAAACTGTAACTCCTTGTGAGTTTCATCCACATATTACTCTATAGATTGTCTTTGATTATCCAGTTTCAGTTACATCTAGACCAGTAAAGAATTGAAGTCCACAGTTGATGCAGATGATGTTGTTCCCTCCTGCAAAGCCTTCTTGTAACCAGAACTCTTCTTCTTTATCACAGGCAGCTTTCTTTTCTTAGCCAATGTGGCTTCTTCATCTTCAGAAGATTCAGGTGTACTTTCAATATCAACAGTGTCCTTTTCAGCTGGGGTATCCTTGGATAAATCCCCCTTAGTCCTTGGGATTTCCTTTTCTTTTTCAATGTCCTCTCCCTCAGTCCTATCAGGAAGAGAATCAGGAAACAATTCTTCCATTGTAAATTCCTGCTGTATCTGTTCAGAAGGAATAAGATTTGTTTTTTAAAAAAAACTGAAAAGACTAATACCACTTGAATGACCACTTGAAAGACCACTTTTGTTGTTAAACAAAAGTGTCCCTTTGAACAATTTTTGAGGAGAATACTATAATTCATCACTAGTCTGTGGATAAGAAACTAACTGGCTCATGTTGAGCATCATTTTTATCAGTTACTTCAGCTGCAGAGTTGATTTCAGATACAACATCCATTATTGTATCTGCAGCTAAGTCACTATCCAAGACAGCAGCATCAATACCTCCCCCTTGGGCAGGCAACTCAATTTCTTTTTCTTGGTTTTCTCCCCCTAGAGTAGATTCACCTTGTTGCTCCTGATTCTCATTGTCCTTTGATTGAGCATGAAAATCTTGTTGTTGCTGGTCTTCATCAGAACTGAAGACTATTGCCTCCTCAGAATCACTGGAGGAGTTAGCCTGTACCACCACTTCCTTCTTTTTCTTCTTGCCTTTCTTAGTGTGCTCCTTAGGAGCAGGGACTTCTTTGGTCAGAACTCTGTCCCATCTAGACAGAATCCTTACATCCATTCTTCTCATGTGATTTATCTTGAATACATTTGCATGTTTCAGAATATCAGGAATTACTGATATTAAGCAAAGACTGAGGATCCTTCCCAGATTAGGTTTTTTGATTCCTTCTTGAATTTTATCAAACACTACTGCTGCCCAGTCAGTGTTAATCTTAAATATAATCCTTACCATCAGATTGAACATATGGGTAGATATCTTATCATGTCCACCAGTCTTACAGATGATCACCTTGCCAACAACTTCAGAAAGAAATTTTCCTTGGGAATTCATCCCTTTTCAATTGATTGATGATCCAATCTTAATGCTGGGACTCAGTCCACACCAGCTTAATGCTTCAGTTATTTGGGATGGAGCAATTTCGTCTGTTTCCTTAATCAATGGCAGATGTAATGCTTTCCTGATAGATTTCAAAGTGAGCTTCACTTGGGTATCTTGAATGGATGCTTTGATTTTCTTTCTGTCAGAGTCCACAGTAGCGGTTTTGTAGAACTCCATAACTTCCTTTTTCCATATCTTGGTTGATTCAACGACCAAGAATTCTAATCTATTTTCAGAAATTAGGGCTGTAACTCCCTGAATTTCACTAGAAGCTGTCGTGAAACCGTCACGAACCAGTTCATACCCTTCATTAACCTTATCATCTTGGTGTGGCGCCATTGTCGTAAGTGTTAGAGGAGAAGAGACGAGAAGGTCTATGTCGACAGAAGGTGTAGAGTCAAAAATTCTGATAGCGTAGTCGACTAGATTTTGGATTTACCTATTTATAGTACTTGAGTCAAGGGCAGATCAAAAGTCGGGCTTAAGTCGACAAATCAGTTTTTGTGTCGACAAAAATGACCTAGGTCTTGACAGAACTAAAGTTAAGTCGACATTATTATGTGTCAACATACTAATGTCTAAGTCGACAAAACGTATTTTAAGTCGACATATTTATGTGTCGACATACTTGAGTCTGTGTCGACATACTTGCGTTAGTGTCGACACAGATAACTTAAGTCTCGACAGAGTTGTGTCGACACCAACTTTTTGTGTCGACACCAACTTTTTGTGTCGACACAAATATCCTCTCGACATATAGTCTCGACAAGGTTGTGTCGACACCTATTCTCTTGTCGACACAGATACTGTTTCTGTGTCGACACATCCTTTTCCTGTGTCGACACAACATACTGAGTGTGTCGACACAACTTGCTTGTGTCGACACAAACTTTGAACTTAGCCAAATTTCAACAGAAATTTGGTGCTAACATATGCTACTCATGGAAACTTGTGTTAACCTAGTCTAGGTTCAACATACCTAATTCAATTTTGAAATTATTGAATTTAGTTTCATCTAGTGGTTTTGTAAAAATATCAGCTATTTGATTATCAGTTTTTTCAAACTCTAAATTAATATTTTCCTTCTCAACATGTTCTCTGATAAAATGAAACTTAATATCTATATGCTTGGTCCTACTGTGTGATACGGGATTCTTAGCAATAGAAATAGCACTTGTAGAATCACAAAATAATGGAATTCTACTTACCTAGATGTCATAATCTTCTAGTTGATGCTTTATCCACATTAATTGTGCACATCAACTACTAGCAGCTATATACTCTGATTCAGCAGTTGATATAGCTACACCAGTTTGCTTCTTGCTGCTCCATGACACCAGGCTCCCACCAAGGAATTGACAGGTTCCTGTGGTACTTTTTCTGTCTTCTTTGCATCCAGCAAAATCTGCATCTGAGAAACTTGTTAATAAAAAATCTCTATTCTTAGGGTACCAAAGGCCTAGATTAGGTGTGCTATTCAGATATATCAAAATTCTTTTAACTGCAGTATAATGAGATTCCTTAGGGTATGCTTGATACCTAGCACAGACACATGTTGCATACATGATGTCAGGTCTACTAGCAGTCAAGTATAGTAGGGAGTCAATTATCCCTCTATACAAAGACTCATCAACAGGTTTCCCTGCTTCATCTTTGCATATAGGCATACTTGTTCCCATTGGAGTTTTCATTGTAGAAGCTGAGTCCAAACCATACTTCTTAATCAACTCCTTGGTGAACTTAGACTGGGATATGGACAACCCACTCTCAGTTTGTCTAACTTGAAGTCCCAAGAAGAACTTCAGCTCACCCATACTGCTCATCTCAAACTTACCTTGCATAAGTTTGGCAAACTTCCTACAAAGGTTGTTTTCATTAGAACCAAAGATAATGTCATCCATATATATCTGAACTAGTATTATCTTGCCTTTTGATTCTCTATAGAATAGAGTTTTGTCTATCTTTCATCTAGAGAATTTATTCTCAATGAGGAAGGCAGACAAGGTTTCATACCAAGCCCTTGGAGCTTGTTTCAAACCATATAGAGCTTTTCTAAGCCTATATACATAATCAGGAAAGTGAGAGTCTACAAAACCTGAGGGTTGTTCTACATAGACTTCTTCTTTTAAATCACCATTCAGAAATACTGATTTCATATCCATTTGATATACTTTGAACCCTTGATAGGCAGCATAGGCTAAGAACAGCCTTATTACCTCTAGTCTTGCCACTGGAGCAAAGGTTTGATCAAAATCAATATCTTCCTCTTGCTTGTAGCCTTTTGCTACCAGTCTAGCCTTGTTCTTGACTATAGTGCCATTCTCATCAAGCTTGTTCCTGTAGATCCACTTAGTTCCTATTATGTTGTGATCCTTTGGTTTTGGCACCAGTTCCCAGACCTTACACCTTTTGAACTGACTGAGCTCTTCTTGCATTGCATCAATCCAGTTGGTGTCTTGCATGGCCTCTTCAATCTTCCTGGGTTCTATATGAGACAGGAAGCTAGAACATAAAACTGTGTTCATGCTCCTGCTCCTTGTTTGAACACCCTGACTTGCATCACCAATGATCTGGTGAGCTGGATGATCATTCAGGTGTCTCCTTGTTGGAGGAATTCTGTCAGCATTATGGCTATCTCCAGTTTCCTCATCTTGATGTTCCACATTTTCTTATTCACCCAGAGGGACTTGATCTCCCCCTGGATAGCTCGCATCTTTGTCTCCATCAAGATTAGCAGTAACATCTTCATTGATGGTCAGCTTGTCCAGCTTATCTGTTAGACCTGTAGAACTAACTGAAGAACTAGACAATTCACTGTTAATAAACATTGACTCATCAAATACAACATGCACAGATTCTTCTACAACTTGGGTAGTCAAGTTGTAGATCCTGTATGCTCTACTATGGTTGATGTACCCAACAAATATCCCTTCTAGGGATTTGGCAGCAAACTTAGTTTGGTATTGTTTACCATTGACTAGTACAAAACATTTACTACCAAAGATTCTGAAATAAGATATGTTTGGTTTTCTGACTTTTAAAATCTGGTAGGGAGTCATCTTGTGTTTCTTGTTGATGGAGGCCCTATTGAGCACAGGACATACAGTATTTACTGTCTTAGCCCAGAAGTATTCAGGGAGAGTAGTGTCATTCAGTAGAGTTCTACTGGCTTCAATTAGAGTCATATTCTTCCTTTCAGCAATACCATTTTGCTGAGGAGTTCTAGGTGAAGAGAATTCCTGATGAATCCCAAGTTCTTCACAGAATTTTGTCATACATTCAGAATGAAATTCAGTTCCATGGTCACTTCTGATTTTGACCACTGAGCTGTTGTATTCATTCTGTATTTGTTTGACAAAAGTCTGGAAAATAGTTGGGGTTTCAGATTTCTACCTTAAGAAGAAAACTCATGTAAATCTAGAATAGTCATCCACAACAACAAGTATGTATGCTTTCCTACCAAGACTATGGACTGGCATAGGACCAAACAAATCCATATGCATAAGATACAAACATATCTTTGAATCTTTGATGTCAAGTTACTGAAAAGAGGACTTAGTCTGCTTGCCTTTTTGGCAAGCTGAGCACACACCCTCTTTTATGCACTTAACTTGAGGACCATTCCTCACTAATCCCAAGATGAACAGCAGTCCTATTGACTTATAGTTCAGCTGAGCTAGCCTCTTGTGCCATTTGACACACAGAGAAGCTTTCTCTCCTGTAACCAAACAAATATGTGAGTTGTTAGACTCACAATCTAGGTTAAGGCAATACACATTTCCTTTCCTAGTGCCAGTCAAGATGATCACTTGACCTTTTTACTAGGCACTCCCCTTTGAGGAAAGAAATATCATTACCTAGGTCACTAAGTTGACTTATGCTAATCAGGTTATGTTTTAAACCCTTTACATAAGACACTTTAGTGATAGTAATTGAATCACAAGAGATGTTACCAAATCCTTTTATGATTCCCTTTTATGATCCACCAAAGATAACCTTTGGTACATTCTTTATGGGCACATAGTCCCTTAACATTCTCCTTGTTCCAGTCATATGTCTAGAACAGCCACTATCCAAGTACCATATAGGGGTATGATCACTTGGATTTACCTGCAACAAATAATGAATCACTTACCCTTAGAACCCAACTTGCTAGTGGGTCCTAGGTCCTTGTTAGTTTGAAACCCTATGACTTATCTAACAGGAATCCTACCATTGGTTTTAACACTTAAGTTAAACTAGCAATCCATAGCAAAGTGGCCCACCTTGCCACAACACCAACACTCAAACCTATTATACCTATTCTTAGGTACATGCCTTCTTACTTTGTTGTCAGTAGGCTTGTTAAGTGTTTGTGCTGGAACAAATTCTTCAAGAACTCCTCTTGAATACGATGGGCATGCCTATAGATTGGTCTATTGGCATTAGCACCCTTGCTCATGAAATTTTCATGCTCACAGTGACCATGCGTCATTTCATGATCATACCTGTTAGTAGGATCCACCTTCTTAAAGAAAATAGGGGGATTAAAAGCTTGAGGCTGAACTGGGACTTTACCTTTTCTATGAGAATTGGTAGCCCTAGTTCTTCCCTTGAAGCCTAGACCAGTCTTTCCTTTTTGTGAAACAAAATTATCTATCAAAGGTAAGACTGATTTTGGCTTGGAGAATTTTGCCACTAGCTCTCTCTCTCTCTTGCTGAAGTTTTCCCTCCAGTTTCTTGATATGATTCTCTTTGAATGAGATTGTGCCCATCTGAATAACTGTAATGTTTTTCAATTTGGCAACCTCATTCAGTTTTTGATCCAGCAATTTTGCTGAATCTGCTGCAGCTAGTTTGAGAGACTCAATCTCCTTGGCATGCTCTTTAAAAAGAAACTTGCTCTTCTTTAGAGCATGCAACAACCCACCATACTCATTAATGAGTTGGTGAACATCCCCCTCAGACTCAAATCCATCCACTTCTTTTGAAGAAGATGCTTCTAATTCTGATCCAGTAAAGTAATCTGAGACTAGGGGTGAATTATTTACCTTACTTAGTCCAGGCTGATCCTGACACTTATCTTCTTCAGATTGAGCCATCAGCCCTTTACAACAATATTCTTCTACTCCATTTATGGAGTCCATCATCTGTAGAAATTCTAGTTCCTTAGAATCCTCTTCTATTGAGAAGAGTCCAATATATGCTTCTGCCTCTTCTTCAGATTCTGAAGATGAAGAGTCTGTCCAACTCTTCTCCTTCTGAGCCACTAGAGACTTCTCCTTCTTGCCTTTGACCAGCTGCTTCTTCTTGTCATTTGAATCCTTTCTTTTGTCAGGACAGTCAGCTATGCCATGCCTAGAACTATTGCAGCAATAACACACAATCTTAGAATTAGATTGTTTACCAGGTTTAGAAGCATACATGTCTTCCTTAGGTGTTTTCTTCTTCCTGTAGTATTCATCCTTGGAATAGGATATAGATGAGGGCCTGGTTCTCCAATTCTTTTTCTTCATGAACCTTTGGAATTGTCTTGTGAAGGCAGCAAAGTCTTCATCAGATATATGATTATCTGATGTACTTGTTTCAGGATCACCTTCTTCTGCTTCAGTACTCCTTCTTGGTGGAGAAGGAGATTTTCTCCTACCCTTCCTTGAGCCTTCAGCCTTGAAGGCTACTGACTTTTCTTTATGTTCAGATCTACTGCCCTTCCCTTCCTCTTTCCTAGCAGTAAGCTGCATTTCATAAGAAAGCAGTTTTCCAAAGAGTGTAGGTGGAGGTGTGTAAGCCAGTCTAGCCACTTCCCTGATTGCACATATCTTAGTGTCCCAATCCTTTGTTAGGAACCTAAGAAACTTGTCATTCAGTTCATAAGTACTGAAGACTCTTCCATATGTCATCAGTTCATTAACTATTCTGAAAAACTTTTTATAGCATTCAGCTATGCTGTAAGTTTTATTCTGCCTAAAGCTCTCATACTCCTGATTCAACATAGAATTTCTGTCCTCTCTGACTTCTTCTGTGCCTTCCATATAGACAATCAGTGTATCACACATTTCTTTGGATGTTTTACAGTGCACAAGATTCTGGAATGTTGCATCATCTATGGCACTTACAATTATATTCTGAGCTCTTTTATCTAATGTAGCCAAGATGATTTCATCCTTAGTCATTTCTGAATAACTCTTTGGAGTTTGAATGTTTGCATCAAGAATTGAAACCTTCATTGGGATGAAGGGGCCTTCCAGTACTGTGATATAAATTCTTGGATCAGATACTTCCATAAATAGCCTGACCCTTTCTTTCCAAATGCCAAAAGATTCTTTCCTGCATATGGGCAATTTCATAGATCCAAACTCCTTTTGATTTTCACTTGAACCCATTCTTATTGTCTGTTTTTAGCCTTGGAGAAATCCTCTGACTGTTAGGTCAAATTTTGAGAAACCTCCCTATGATACCACTTGAAAGACTTTGTTTCAAGACCCTAAATACCTAGAGGGGGGGGGGTGAATAGGTTCTTAACTTATTAAGTCTCTTTATTGTTTTTAGGCAAACAGATATTTATCTCCTTTCAGCATAGATTAATATATCTACAGAAAATTAACACAACACAGCAAACACCAGATCTATAGTGGTTCCCCAAGATATGGGTACATCCACTTCCCTCTTTGCCTATCCAGCAGATAACTTGATTCAGCCTAACTTCCTTCCACTGGCTCAGATCCACAGATCTTACAATCTCAGAACCACAGATGGTTCCTACACCTCATACTTAACACAAGTCCTACCTCAGATTCTTCTCCAGAATCCTACCTCAGGCCTCAGCCATACCTCAGTCTTTATAATTAGGCTTACAACTCAGACTTACCACAAGTCCTACCTCAGGCACGCAGCCCTACCTCAGCCTTTATAATTTAGGCTTACAATCTCAGATCTAACAATAGATCCTACAAAAATTTATGAGTAAAGAGTATCTGAATACTTCACCAGCTAGATTTCTCTATTGATGTTGACTTCTTGATCAGTTCTTGTATAGACTGATCCTTCTGATCCAACCTAACTTAGCTTTTCAAAGCTTCTTGATTAGAACAAATAAGGTGGATCACCTCTTGATGTTGAAGTTAATCTTCAGTCAGCTTCTTCTTAAGATTCATATTGAACTCTGAATCCTTCTTGCAGACAGGCCTTGATCTGTCAGAATTCTTCTTTAAGATCTAGAGATCTTTTCACGTTGACGATTCTATTCTTAGTTATTTTCTGTCGTTCCCAATCTGTCTCTTATATAGAGCTTGCTTCATGGTTACCGGCTGATCCGGTTCATAACATACTTCTGACAGTTTTGACAGTGGTGTCAGACCGGTTAGTTATGACAGCTGTAAAGTCACCAGTCACATCACCAGGTTCTTCAATGTCGGTCCAACTCAGCATTCAACACTCAGCATACTGCTCCACATGTGTCGACACATATAGGCTAAGTGTCGACACAAGTCTTCAAAGTGTCGACACAAATACTCTAAGTGTCGACACAGTCATACTTCTACTTCTCGATACTGCATTTTGTTGTATGTGTCGACACAAGTCCTGTGTGTCGACACAGCAGCTTCTTGTCTCGACAATTCTGTTGCAAACAGATGGCGTTGAGTGTTTGTCAAATGTCATTGAGTGTGTGTCGACACAAATCCAGTGTGTCGATACAATTACTTCTAAACTCGACACAGCCTTCTGAGAGTTGGTGTGTCGACACAAGTCATGTGTGTCGACACAATTGCTTCAGGTGTCGACATAGAGCTTGAGTGTCGACTCATCTTTAGTTTTAAGTGTTGACACAAATCTATTTTAAGTTGTCAACACAATTCTGGATGTCGACACAATTGCTTGTTCAGGTGTCGACATAGCTTTGAGTGTCGACACAGCTTATTTATAAGTGTCGACACAAATTCTGGGTGTCGACATAACTTCCTTGAGTGTCGACATAATTTGCCTGTGTGTCGACACAGCTTGCTTGAGTGTCGAGACAAGTTTCCTGAGTGTCGACACAGCTTCCCTGAGTGTCGATACAATTTTCCTGAGTGTCGACTCAGTTTCTTCACAAGTGTCGACACTTGTACTTAGAAAATTTTCCTTCAAATTTTTAAACCTGCACAATGAAACTTAAACTTCTATAAAATACACATTGATGCATATCATTGACTAAGTTGTGGCTTCTCCAAATCTAGTACACATTTTCCACTGTACCCAACACCTATGCACCCTCCCCCCCCACCCTCTAGGTGTTTAGACGTTCTTGAAATTAATTCTTTCAAGTGGTATCAGAGGGAGGTTACTCAAAATTAGACTTAACAGTCTGAGTATATCTCCAAGGTAGTAGTAAGATAGCCAAGATGGGTTCAGGTGAAAATCACAAAGAACTTGGATCCATGAAACTTCTCATTTGTAGAAAAGAAACATTTGGGATATGGAAAGAGAGGGTCGGATTATTCATAGAAGCATCTGATCCTAGAATCTACATCACAGTTCTAGAAGGTCCTTTCATCCCAATGAAGACGTCAGTTCTTGATGCAAATCTACAGACTCCAAATAGTTATTCTGAGATGACAAAAGATGGCATCATCTTAGCAACTTTGGACAAGAGGGAACGGAACATAATTTTTAGTGTCATAGATGCTACCTTTCAGAATTTGGTCCATTGCAAAACTTCAAAGGAAATGTGGGACACTTTGAAGAAGTAAGAGAGGATAAGAACTCCATGCTCAATCAAGAGTATGAAAGCTTCAGACAAGCCAAGACAGATAGCATAGCTATGTGCTATGAAAATTTCTTCAGAATTATCAATGGGCTGATGACTTTTGGAAGAGTCTTCAGCACTTATGAACTGAATGACAAATTTCTCAAATCATTAACCAAGGACTGGGATACCAAGGTCTATGCCATCAAAGAAGCGGTCAGACTTGCAGATACTCCTCCACTAACCTTGTTTGGAAAATTGATGTCTTATGAAATGCAGTTAACTGCCAGAAAGGAATAGGAGAAAAACAGCAGGTCTTTTGCCAAAGATTAGTCTGTGGCTTTCAAAGTTGAAGCTACAAGGAAGGGGCAGTAGAAAGACTCCTTCTCCTCCCAAAAATGTTGCTGATACTGATTCAGAAAGTTCAAACACAAGCACATCAGATTGTCATAACTCTGATGAGGATTTTGCTGTCTTTTCTAGACAATTCCAGAGGTTCTTGAAGAAAAATTACTGGTGGAGCAGGCCATCCTCTTCTTCTTACTTCAAGGATGACTACTACAAGGGAAAGAAGAAAACCTCTAAAGAGGAAAGGTATGGTTCTAAACCTGGTAAATAAACTTCTACTAAAATTGTTTGTTATTGTTGCAGCAAGCCAGGACATGTTATAACAGACTTTCCTGTCAAAAGAATCTGTCTGGTGAAAAAAAGAAACACCAGCATAAAGGCAAGAAGGAGAAATCCTTTGTGGCAAAGAAGTAGAAAAGATGGACTGACCCTTCTTCATCAGAGTCAGAAAATGAAGAGGATGCTGAGGCCTACATTGGGTTGTTCTCAACTGAGGAAGATTCTATAGAAACAGAATTCTTGTAGTTGTTATATGATATCAATAAAGCAAAAGACAGCCAATGTGTAGGGCTGATGGCCATAGCTGAGGATGGACACAACCAGGAGCAGCCTGGTCCTAGTAAGGTACAACCTTCACCTTCAGTGTCAGATTATGTTACTAGCCCAGATTCAGAAGCAGTTTCATCAAGAGATGAAGGTGGCTCTGAATCTGAAGGAGGCATCAATCAACTGATTGATGATTATGTAGAGCTCCTGCAAGCCTTTAAGGAAAGCAGGCTCCTAGCCAAACAGCTGGCAAAGGAGAATGTCACTCTGAAGTTGGCTGCTTCAGACTCAGCAAAAGTGTTGGATCTAAAGTAAAAAGAGATTAGTAAATTGAAGAACATAACTGTTATTTAGATGGATACCATTACTTTCAAGAATAACCACATTAGGAATCTTGAAAGTAGACTCCAAAAGGAGAGGGAGATAGTGGCCAAATTCTCAAAACCTAGTTCTGTGTTACCTTTAATAGATTCCTTCTCTTCCCAAAAGGGTAAGAAGGGATTAGGTTTCAAAGGAAGAACAAGAGCTGTCAATTCCAATAAGAAAGTCAAAGCTCCAATTCATCCACTTGCTTCCAAGCCTCTAGTTTCTTTTAAAAAAATGGTTCAACCTTCTAATAGGTATAACCATGATAGTATTTATGGTCACTGTGGGCAAGGCAGTAGAAATGGCAAGGGTGCTAGTGCCTATTGGGCAGTCCATGATAAAACCCAAATGGCCCATAATGGACCATTTGTGTTTGGTGTACCAGCCCCAACACTCAAGGACATGGTAGCAACTGACTCACAAAGTCTGCCAGTTCATTATCAAGCTAAGGGAAAGTCTGTTAGCAAAGCACACTTAGGAATATCTGAAGCTATCAGGAGTATACATTCTGAAAAGAATGCAGCTGCAGATAAGGTTCAAGATATCCCAAGTACTTCTGCTACCAGACAAAACCCTAAGCAAGCCTTGGCTGAAAGACTGGTTTAAGAGCTGCAAACAACATTGTTATTAAGTTAGTTCTTAAAAGAAGATACAATATGCATGAGTGCTGGTGATATGGCAAAGTGGGTCACTATGCCATTGATTGCTGACACAATGAGGGTGTCCAGAGAAGTAATGGAGGCTTACCTGTCAGAAGAACTGTAGGTAGGCATGTTCATTTTAAGTCTAACTTGCACCTAGGACCCAATAAAATTTGGAGTCCTAAGGTTAGATAATATAATTGTTGCAGGTAATACCAAGTGGCCATACCCCTACATGGTACTTGGACAGTGGATGTTCCAGGCACATGACTGGAACAAGGAGCATGCTAAAGGAATACACTTCTATTGAGAATAGTCCCAAAGTTATCTTTGGGGCTCAGAAAAAGGGGTAACTAAAGGTTTGGGTAAAATAACTAATGGAATAGTAACTATCACACAAGTAGCTTATGTGAAAGGTTTGAAACATAACCTTATAAGCATAAGTCAACTATGTGATCTTGGCTATGACATTTCTTTCCTCAAGGATGAGTGTCAAATTAGAAGGTCAAGTGACCAAGGGGTTATCTTGACAGGCACTAGGAGAGGAAGTGTTTACGGTCTATACTTTGAGTGTGAGAGTAAGGACTCTCCTATATGCCTAATTGCAGATGAGAAAGTTTCTCATTGTGTCCAATGGCACAAGAGGCTAGCTCACCTGAACTACAAGACCATAGGCAAACTCTTTAGTGAAGAGTTGGTGAGGAATGGTCCCGAGGTTAAGTGCATTAAGAAGGGAATCTGTTCAGCTTGTCAAAAGGGTAAGCAGACCAGGTCTTTCTTCCAAAGTCTTGATACCAAAGACTCGGTGAGGTGTTTATACCTCCTGCATATGGATCTAATTGGTCATATGCAAGTTCATAGTCTAGGTAGGAAAGTTTATACCCTTGTCATGGTTGATGACTTTTCCAGGTTTGCTTGAAGATTCTTCCTAAGGAGAAAATCTTAAACCCCAGATATCTTCCAGACTTTTGTCAAGCAAATTCATAATTATAGAGAATGGACAAAAGAGGTAAATAAACCGCAAACTTTTATTGCTCAAAAAGATAAAGATTACAAAGGTATGCCCCCTTATTTATAGAAACTGGGGGAGGAGAGAGATTTACAACAAGCGATGTGGGACTAAATACAAGCCGTGCGGCTTATGCCATTTGACATGACCAAACCGCCAACTATACAAGAAATAAAACAACTAACTACAAAGCCGCAATCTCCCAGAGTCAGCCTCTCGAGCTGACCGCTTGATCTCCTGCTACAAGTTGTCGGACTACAACCACGGTCAGATCTCTGCGGCTTCAAGCAGACCGCTACACTTTGCCAGACCGCTGGGCTTCAAGCAGACCGTTGCAGCTTCTCTTCGCCAGACCGCCAGACTAGACCGCGAGACTGCTAGAACAACTAGACTGATGCGGTTAGAAACCAGGCCGCCCAAACACTCCAAACTTTAACACCCCTCCTCAAGGTGGAGCATATATATCGACCATGCCCAGGTTGCTACAGACCTCCTCAGATGGAGTAACTGGTTTGGTGAAGAAGTCAGCTAGTTCTCTTTCTAATATAACAAATGGAGTGCAAACCTGATTCTTCAAAATCTCCACTCTAATGAAATGGAAATTAACCTCAATATGCTTTGTTCTCTTATGAAAGACAGGATTCCTTGAAATATAAATGACATCTTTGTTATCACAGAACATAGGAAGAGGATGGTCATAGACTTCTCCCAAGTCAAGCATAAGTGCCCGTAGCAATTTTAACTCGCAGGTAGTTGAGGCCATGCTCCTATATTCTGCTTCAGCACTTGACCTTGAAACCACTGCCTGCTTCTTGTTTTTCCAGCTAACCAGGTTTCCTCCTACAAAAGTCCAAAAACTTGATGTAGACTTTCTATCCTCCTTATTATCAGCATAGCTGGCATCAGAATATGCTTCAATCTTCAGATGACCATTCTTCTGAAACAATAAGCCCTTTCCTGGAGACCCTATCATATACTCCAAAATTTTCATGGCAGAGCTGTTGAAACCGGAAACCGGTCTCCGTGGAGTTCGGGATCCCAAAAGAGGGGTGACCGCGCACCTACTACGCTCAAGCGAACAATCTAGGCACTAGACTAGGAACGTAAGGGACAGACCCAAGGTCTCAGCGTGGAGGTCCCACCACATACCCGGAAGACTAACCAACTCTTCCCCTCCCAAGCCAAAGGCTGAGCTAACTTGGCACCTTTGGAGGGCCCTCTTGGCCGACTAGAACCTCTAGGGAGGATCTCAAAATTCACTCCCTCTTAACTAAAGATGTCACCTCGGGTCTATGCACAACGCCCTTCAACTGCCCTCTTAATAGCACATAACCTCGCCTAACCGTTCTATTTTTTCGTAGCCCCATTTGGGCCGCCACCAACGTAACATAAGCCTTCAAGGGCTAGCAAAAGCATCGCGGGCATCTCAAATTACAGGAATGTATGTTCCATACCTCGGCACGCAGGCTGGCAACATAAACAAAAAAGGCCTTCTAGGGCCGGCACAAACTTGGGCTTAAGCCCTCTGCTTTCCGCTACATAAAGAATGCACAACTTCCTCGGAGTCTTCTCCGGGAATCCCAGAACATCACCAATCCGGCTCATACGTCCGGATGGGCTTCACACAGCATGCCTAAACCCGTACTCACGCTTCCGGGTACTAAATGTAATTAACTGCGGGGACGTGCATGTCAAACCGTCGGAGAGCTCCCTTCCCCCCACCCGTTGGTGGAGAGGGGCTTCCATGCAAGTATGTAAACTGAGGGCTTCACCTGCCCAAGTAGAAACATCGTTACCCTTGATGCGTGCTTGACGGCGGTGCTGGGAGAGAAGCTCTAGGTTGTTACGACTGAAAGTGATGTCGGGAGGACGAACCTCGGCCGGCCCTGCTAGGAATGACAAAATAAATATCTCTTGATGGTCGACCTTGCCGGGTGAAGTAGATCTCCTCTTTTGCTCCATTCTCCATGGGGGTCGAGCCTCTTGCCGGCGGAGGGAGAGAGGAAATCCACATTTCCGGCTTGGTGTATGATTCGAGCTCCGGCCGGCGTCAAGAGAGAAGCTCCCAGCCGACGTAACTTCAAACGGCTGACATTGACTCCATGAGGCCGATCCCGGCTGAGAGAGGGATGATTAGGGCCGATTCATGCTCCAATGGGTCGGTTATGACCATAGGCGGCGGGGATGAGAGAGGGGGAAGCAAGGCTCGGCCAGCCTTACTCAATCCAGGCGACGAAGAGAAAGGGTGATGCGCTCCTCCTTGCTTGCGGTGGCCTGGGCAGAAAATAATAGGAGGGGGCTCGGGCAACACCTTCAGGCGGCGGCCTTGACAGGAGGTGGAAAGGGAGCTCGGGCCGCACCTCCCGGCGGCGGCCTGGACAAGAGAGAGGGGAGGGGCCGGGCTTGCTCTTCCTAGCCGGCGATGAGAGAGAGAGAGAGCTCGACCTCTCCTTGCTGAGGCGACGGCGGGGGGAGAGAGGTGGCGGCAGGGGTTGCTGCTTCAGGCGGCCGACTTTTCTTCTCCCCCATTTTGCCGATCGGGAGCCTGAGGGGAGGAGGCGGCTCGCCCTTTTTCTCTTGCTTCGAAAACCCGATCCTCTTCTTTTAGGGTTGTTCCCCACTTTTATTTTTTATCTCCCTCCCATTTTATTTTCCCTCCCCTTGCTTGCTTTTTCTTCTTCCTATGCTTAACATATAAGATAAATATATACGTATATTATGATATTCTCATATACTTACACATAATAAATATATATTCATACAAGTGTATAAGCATAATTAACTTAGGGTGTTTACATATAAAATATCCACGCGCGCGTACAAGAGCTCGCACGTCCTCGAACCGAGCTGCACCAAATTGCCGCTCGTAGCACGTCTCGAGCCCGCTCCCCGGGGAGGATCCCACTCGGCCGAGTACGGGGTTGTACACAATCCCCGCTCTTTTCGAGGTTGTCCAAGCTCGAAAAGAAATGTCCAACCCCAAGTACTCGGCGAGTGGGTTCCGACTCAAAAAAATTTGAGAGAATTCTCCACTTGGAGATAAAAAGAGCTCCAGACCAGGGCTTAAATAAGAATCAACTCACTATCATGAACATGCGATAAAAACCAATCTATTTATTAAAAATCCAACCAAATTATCAACTGATGGGGAAGCCAATGGCAGTACATGTTTTGAGATGCATATTTCAGATGGGCATACCTCTTATACATACAATGATCTTGCTACCTCCCAAACATTTTATGTATCAGCAAGATCAACATTACAAGAAATAAGATCGATAATGTTATTTTTCATGTCACAAAAGAGGATGATGTTTTTGATCCGGCAGACTTTGCAAATAATTAAACTATTTTCATAAGGCATGAAACAAGTGGTGTATTAATATTAGTCTATTCAATTCATCAAAATGAAACTATTGGTCTCAATTGCGGTTTAAACTATGGTTATTCCCCTTTTGAAGAAGCATTGTACACTTTCTCGCTTTTCTATGAGATCAAACCCTTTCCAAGACCTTTTCCAAGTCCAAATCCTTTTCCCCCCCAGGTGTGTATACCGCCCTGCCCAGTTAATGAGAGCCTGAGCAGTGAGTCTACCCGGGGCCGAGCAGCACTCGGGGTATCTTACCCCAACAGGCGAGCCTACGGGCCTGCCAGCTGGATGGGAGCCTGCGCAGCGGGTTTACCTGGGGCCGAGCCAGGCTCGGGGTAGTGCAAAAGTCTCCAAACAACCTCCAACCACCGAGTGAGCCTACAGCCCTGCCAGCTTGATGAGAGCCTGGTCAGCGGGTCTTCTCGGGGTCTCCTCTCCAAACAACCTCCAACCACCGAGTGAGCCTACAGCCCTGCCAGCTTGATGAGAGCCTGGTCAGCGGGTCTGCTCGGGGTCTCCTCTCCAAACAACCTCCAACCACCGAGTGAGCCTACAGCCCTGCCAGCTTGATGAGAGCCTGGTCAGCGGGCCTGCTCGGGGTCTCCTCTCCAAACAACCTCCAACCACCGAGTGAGCCTACAGCCCTGCCAACTTGATGAGAGCCTGGTCAGCGGGTCTGCTCGTGGTCTCCTCTCCGAACAACCTCCAACCACCGAGTGAGCCTACAGCCCTGCCAGCTTGATGAGAGCCTGGTCAGCGGGTCTGCTCGGGGTCTCCTCTCCAAACAACCTCCAACCACCGAGTGAGCCTACAGCCCTGCCAGCTTGATGAGAGCCTGGTCAGCGGGTCTGCTCGGGGTCTCCTCTCCAAATAACCTCCAACCACCGAGTGAGCCTACAGCCCTGCCAGCTTGATGAGAGCCTGGTCAGCGGGTCTGCTCGGGGTCTCCTCTCCAAACAACCTCCAACCACCGAGTGAGCCTACAACCCTACCAGCTTGATGAGAGCCTAGCCAGCGGGTCTGCTCGGGGTCTCCTCTCCAAACAACCTCCAACCACCGAGTGAGCCTACAACCATGCCAGCTTGATGAGAGCCTGGTCAGCGGGTCTGCTCGGGGTCTCCTCTCCAAACAACCTTTTCACTCTCATGCCATAGAATAAACCACCCGAAACTTCATTATATTAGAAGGGCACAACACATTTAAAGGTATTGAAAAAAGGAATATACTTCTGCATATGATTCTCAAAAATGACAAACTATTACGAAAAGCCAAAGTGATACGGAATTGGAGAAATTACTCATATCTTGTGAAGGATTGAGCACAGACCAAAATTGGGGAAATCACCTTCAGAGCATTTTGGCGCACAACCCTGAGACGGTAGTATAGATAGCAGTCTCCCTTTTACCACTATATGGGGGAATTGACATCAACCTAGTAGTTGCAGAGCATTGACTAGTACCATTATTTTTAGGTTCGGTAGATAGAAGATCACGATGATCCCCTGACCAACCGATTTCACTGAAGACTCATTTGGTCGCTTGTAAAATAGAAAATAAGGATTCAATTTCCTCCAGAGTGAAAAGTATATTACAATTACTTTCTGAAAGGCTTAGATAAAACTTCTGATATTTAAAATCCCACAAAGAGGTCAACTAAATCTAACCAAATGATGAAGAATCTAGAAACTTAAAACATATTTTGTAACTCAAGCAACCCACTAAGCCTTAAGCCAAGTTTACGCTTTGAAACATTTTCCATAAAAGAAACTAGAGCATCTAATATTTTTAGACAAACAGTTTCACTAACCGGATTGACCTAGTGTACCTTCAGCTCTTCTAAAAAATAACTTCAAATACAAAAATGTAGGCCCATACAAAATATATCGTGCAACACAAACAATATGTCCAGCGTACGAATTTCACCAACGATAAACTGAACTCTAAGATCAAGGGAAGATATTTTCTGTCTAGGTAAGTTTTCCTCATTTTCTTCCTCTCTTCCCTCATGCTTAGTTGACTTTCCATACTTATCTACAACATTTCAATATCATCTGACATGATTTTGTGCAACCGTAGATATTGAGCAAATACTTCGAGAAGCACAACATCGGTGGCTGCGCCCAGCAGAAATTTGTGAAATCCTGCGTAATTATCATAAATTTCGCATTGTGCCAGAACCACTAAATAAACCTCCTAGTATGCAATTATATCCTTTGTTTATGTCTTTTCCTGTTTCATATTTTCCAAACTTCGCGGAAGGAGTCTTATAATACATCATTAGTCTTGAACTTGCCATTTTAACTTTTGAACTGTTTATTTATTTAGTTTTTTGCCAGTTAATTTTTTGCTTTCTATGTACACCTAGGACTTCGATTGTTATTTTTTCTCAAGGAAATGCACATAAAGAGTAAATATATAATGGCTTAAAAGATAGCTCTGATCAAGAGTGAGGCACTTAATGGCAGATAGATGAAAGTTACATGTTTTCTGTATGAATTGCTAGGAGCCAGCTATTTAATGATAGCATAATTTTATAAGTTCTTATTTTCCCCTAATGTTTTGGTTTGATTATTTCAGTTTTTAGCTTGGATTGCCTGCTGCGTTTTTTATTTATTAGAATAATCTTGTTAACATGCAAGAAGGTATTTTCTCGTTACTGATTTGGCTTGAGAATATGTATCAAAAGAATTTTGATTATTTTACACATAGCATGCAGTAGATTCATTTAGTATACTGTAATTTCTGTCAGTACAAGGAACAACTGTCCATGTATATGTCTGCCAATTATTCTTCATTTCCGCTCAGGCGCTTTTTAGATACTTTGGTAAAAGTAATTTGTCTTTTTTCATCTTTAGAGATAATTCTATTAGATATGTAATTATGCTATTTATGGATTGGTTTTGATATCAGCTGGCTTAATTACATGATCTTTAGTATGGCGTTTTGCATCAAATGATGTAAGATTTGTAGAGAAAAAGAATTACTAGCATGTTAATCAAGGTTCGTACATAAATTAATTACGATTTTCAAATCTCTTTGAAGGTGTAGATGATGTTTAGTTCCCCCAAGAATTTCATGTTTTCTTTTTATACCTGCAAGATGCAGTTTAAGTTTGACTTTTAGCTAATTTCTCATGGTAAATTTTTCTTCTAATCTCTTTTGAGTGTTTTTCTACTTCCTCCAATGTTTGATCCACATTTATTTTTACTTCACCTTTTTTAATCAAAGTAAGACTAAAGCCATTGGCTTTGGCTTCCCTAAAAGCATCCTTCGGGGGCCGAGCAACGACAAAAGCTTTACCACCCCCCAACATATCTGTCTGAGTTTGTAGAATATAGCAGAAGTTTTTGAATCTCCTGCATCCTCAAAAGCAATCACATGATATTTCTTAGGACTAAGCTCAAGATCTTCAGCCATTTCTAATGAATAAGATCCAATTCTTGGGACATCATCTTCCAAAGAGTATAGTTCAATGCACAGAACAAATTGAAGATCTAACTACCAGAAATAATCGTCCGCCTTTTCACCCGCATATTCCTTATACTTGCTAACCACTGCTTGTGCACCATATTTCTCCACCTCTTTTTTAACTTTGCTCATTTTATTTTATTATCATTATTTTTTTTTATAAACCTCTTTTTCCTTTTAGGCATTCTGGTCACCATATCAGCTGCATTTTTCATTTCTTTATCAGTTATCCATCTGTCCAAATCCTTTCCCATGTTCTTCAATATAAATTTGACCTCAGGATCTGTCTCTGCATTATAAACTTCCAGAAAACCTTGGGACCATCTCTTTGTATGTTGCCATCTGCAACATGATCAAGCTGCAGACAATTTCTTCTGGACGAGACAATTTCTTCGACATCATTCCATAGACTTGGTCAAGTGCAATTCTCAAAGATGAATTACATGATAGAACACTTTGGGACTCGGCCACTTGTTTGTTTTGAGATTTGTGATCATTAAAATTTTGGTTCAAACAAGCTGCTCCATCAACATTTTTAAATACCCAATTCTCAATTTTTTCATCATTTCCGTGCGATTTAAAATCAGAAAACCTAGGAGAAACAGATCTGTCAGCACAATTACCTAAAAATTTTGGTGTTCTTTTTGCACTAATTGGCTCCTCGGTTTGTCTCGACACTACGGGTATTCTGCCTTTAGTACGAAGATACTCATTGGTATTTTTTATTGCCCCTCTCATATTATTGTTATCCTCCATCTCCCTCCTAACTTCATCTTTGTTGTTCAGACGGACTGTATCAATAGAAATATCCATCCCTTCATTGGGGCAGTCCACCGTGTTGTTTTTGATGGCAGGAATCTCATAATCAACTGTGATAGAAGTGTGATCATTAGGCTCCACTATATGACCATTTGAAGACTGCTTTTGACTTTCCGCTTCACGAACTGCCTTATGATCCTTGCCCTATCTGCAATGGATTGGTAAGAATAACTATAGGATGGGACGACTCCAAGTATGAGGACCTTACATATGAAATTCCAGCGCATGACCCTGGTCGTCACTTGGTTCCTCTTTTATAGCCATGACGTTCGCCTGAGTTCTTCTGTGTTGGTCACTCTCCACGCTCACCGCACCAAAAATGTTGGAACCAACAAAGTCGGCCCCACCTAAAGCTCGGAACTACAGGGGCAGCTCGTGCTTACTCCCTCGGGATCACGCTCAAGGCGAAGAACTAGACCGGGAGCTTCAGTGAGGAGGTCCCACCTCTTACCCGGAAGAGACTAAAACTACAGCTCTTCCCCTCCCTAGCCAATACTGATCTAGGTGCCTTAGAAGAGAGAGAAGGAGTCAAGAATGCTTCCTTTCTAAGGCACCTTACTGGTCTATTTATAGGCCCTTGAACAGAGACTGCCAATAACTAAACTAATCCATCCAGAAATTACCGGAATGCCCCTGGCTAGGTCTGCCGACAGCCAAACTCCGCTGACCACAAGGGATAAATGTAGACCACCCGGGGTAAAAGGGTAAAACACTCCTGGGGCCCAAACGGTGGGCCTGGCCCTACCTGAACCATCCTTGAACCAAAATGACCCCTCTCTCCGGGTACCTCTCGCTAGGGTCCTCTCGCCAGGGCCCTCTCGCTCGTCTAGGCCCAAAACCCTGGGACCTCTTGCCTGGCTGGAGCCTTTCGCCCGGGGCCTCTTGCCTGGGCCCACTCGCTCTCCTGGAACCTCTCGATTGAGCCCTCTTGTCAGGGCCCTTTCTCTCGCCTGGGCCCTCTCGCCAGGACCCTCTCGCCAGGCTGCGAGCCCGAGGTTGTACAAGAGCGTAGATGACACTCTCTAGGACTTTGCATAAACTGAATAACCTTCCCAACTGCATAACAAATATCTGGTCGAGTAACAGTCAGATATATAAGTTTACCTATAAGTCGCATGTATACAGTGAAATCTGGGAGAAGAGGAGAATCATCAGTCCTACCTTTATCATCACCAATAGCCATTGGGCAACGAGCAGGTTTCGTGCCAAGAAGACCTATCTCCTTTAGGAGATCTAGCACATACTTCCGCTGTGAAAGAACCACCTAGGTCCTCTTTCGTGAAATCTCAATTCCCAGGAAGTACTTGGGCGGTCCCATATCCTTAGTGACAAAGTATTGTCGAAGATGTTGTTTGGCTAGATCAACGCCCTCCTTATCATCACTAGTCAATAGAATATCATCAACGTAGACAGCAAGAACTACAAGACCTTTAGTAGTCTTGCGTATAAACAAAGAATGAGCAGCAGAGCTTCGACTGAACCCAATAAGAGAAACAACTTCACTAAACTTTTCAAACCAGGCTCGTGGACTCTGCTTTACACCATAAATCGCCTTCTAAAGATTGCACACCTGATACTCCCCCTGAGCAACATACCCAGGAGGTTGCTCCATGTATACCACCTCTTGCAAATCCCCATAAAGGAAGGCATTCTTAACATCCAACTGAGACATTTACCAGTCTCTATTAACAACCACAGAGAAGAGAATACGGATAGTGCTGATGCGAGCAATAAGAGAAAAAGTATCAAAGAAATCCACCCCATATGTCTGAGTAAACCCTTTGGCAACAAGTCGGGCCTTATACCGTTCAACAGAGCCATCTAGAAGATACTTAACCACAAAGAACCACTGACATCCAACCACATCAATACCCAGAGGTGGTGGAACAAGAGTCCAAGTCCCTCTCTCAGTTAACGTGCTCATTTCTTCATCCATAGCAGTCTTCCACTGAGGAAGAGCAAGAGCTTCTTGATACGTTTTCGGAATGGCAGTAGAAGAAATAGCAAGAGAAAAACGCTTGGAAGTTGGGGAAAGCTGATCATAGGAGACAACCACGCCAATTGGATGCTGAGTACATTGGCAAACACCCTTTCGCAGGGCAATTGGAAGATCGAGGTCACTGCTGACTTAAGGAGGCAAGGTATTGACAGAAGATAGAAGAGGCTCCGGAACAGGCAAAGAGGGTTCCAAGGATAACCTATCAGTCTACCGAGAAAGAGAAGCAGAAACCGGAGGAGATATGGAAAGAACCGGCTCTGACGAAGGTACCGAGAGAATAGGCACGGAAGGAGAAGTATCGGCAGGTACGAGAGAAGAAGGAGAGGAGAAATATGGAGTATCTTCAAAGAAGGTAACATCTGCAGAAACATACTTTTTGCACAGGAGAGGATCAAAACATTGATACCCTTTCTGAGTAGGGTAATAACCAAGGAATATGCATTTAATTGATCGGGGAGAAAGTTTGTCCCGTCCAGGAGAAGGGACGTGAACAAAGGCAGTACAACCAAAGGTTTTAAGGGGCAAAGGAAATGGTTCGGCCTCTAGATATAAGACTGAAAAAGGAGTCTTGCCCTGAATAACAGACGAGCGAATACGGTTAATGAGATAGCAAGCAAGAATAACTGCATGACCCCAATAAGACCGAGGGACATTCATTTGCAAAGAAAGGCTGCGATCAACATCCATAAGATGACGATTCTTGCGTTCAGCAATGTCATTCTATTGAGAGGTATACGGAAACCTTATCTGATGAATCAAACCCTTGTCCACACAAAACGAAGAGAACTGATGACTGACATATTCTTTGGCATTATCAGTATGAAGAATCTGAATGGGCACATTAAACTGTGTGAATATTTCATGATAAAAAGCAGAGAATACTGAGAATAGTTCTGAACGATCCTTCAAGAGATACAACCAAGTGCATCTGGAGAAATCATCAATAAATGTGACAAAGTACAAGCTTCCACGACCAACCAAAGCTACCGGAGAAGGGCCCCAGATGTCAGAGTGAACAAGCTCAAAAGGATGTGAAGAACAACGACCCGTTCGAGCTGGGAAAGAAGAGCGATGATATTTTCCCAACTCACATGCTTCACAGTTCAAAAGAAAATCGTCGAAAGGAAGGTTTGGAAGAAGTTGATGAATGAGGCAAGTAGGAGGATGACCAAGAAGACGATGCCACAACTGAATTGAGAAAGAAGCAGAAAGAGCAATAACATTGTCAAGATAAAACAGGCCACCACGAGCAGTACCAGTAGCAAATGTAGCCTTAGAAACAGAATCAGAGAAAGAACAAGTGGTGTTAGTAAAAGTAATTGTGCAACTTAACTGGGTGCAAAGAGCATGAACAGATAGTAAATTGTATGGGAAAGTAGGGACATAAAGAGTGTCCTCTAATAGCAAAGATGAAGAGATATACACAGTGTCAATACCATGCACAGGCGCAAAGGTCCCATCAGCAACAACAATAGGAGAAAACCTGTTGGTTTCAAGCAAAGAGGAAAACAAACGAGAGTTGTCAGTCATGTGACTAGTGGCACCAGAGTCAATAAGCCAATTATCAGAGGAGACTTCAAGAGCACGAGTAGTATAAGAGAGAAGAAAAGTTATTTGAAAGAAGAAGCCGGAAAGCAGGTAAACTAACCGCTCAGGGAGAAACTAGCCAGCACAAATAATGAAGAATAACGAGAGACCAAGGAGACCGCCAGGTCAAAGGTACTCAAGCCAGCAGCTAGAAGAAACTGCGACCAAAAAGGGTGGGAAGAGATTAAGAAACCGGAAGAAACCAGACCAAGGAGCGGAAACCGCAGCGGGTAAAGCAACGCCAGCGAGAAAAGAAAAGAGGAGAAGCACTCGGTCAAGGAAAAAAACAAGCTGCCCGGTCTAGGTGTCAACACACCAGCAACAAAATAAGAAAAGTTGCGACCCAAGGGAGAAAAAAACCGCGCAAGAAGAAAGAAGAGTCAGAGACCGCGCGAACACGGCGCAAACCGCGCGAACAGAAAGAAAGAAACCGCGTGGTGTAAAAAGGACAAAACGATCAAGAACAGGTTGTAGAAGGAGACGGAGCCCGCACGGTCAAGGTATCAACACACCAGCGGAAAGGAACAAGCCGCGACCAAAAATGCGTACTCACACCAAAGAAGAGACAAAAGACTAGCAAAGAAGCAGCAAGAAGAGAAAAGAGCACGAGGTCGCCCGGTCAATGCGAAAAACACACCAGCGGCAAGGAAGAAACCGCGACCAAGGGCGAAACTTGCAACAGAGAAGAGACAACGGGGTTAATAAGGGAAGGAAGGGAGAAGAAAGAAGCCGCCCAAACCGGATGAAGCCGGTTGAAGAGGTTGCGCTATTAGAGCAACAAACCGCGATCTTTTTGAAGCAAAGGATCGGTTTCCTCTGATACCATGTAGAAAATGGACAAAAGAGTTAAATAAACCGCAAACTTTTATTGCTCAAAAAGATAAAGATTACAAATGTATGCCCCTTATTATAGAAACGGGGGGAGGAGAGAGATTTACAACAAGCTATGTGGCACTAAATATAAGTCGTGTGGCTTATGCGGTTTGACATAACCAAACAGACAATTATACAAGAAATAAAACAACTAACTACAAAGCCGCAATCTCCCAGAGTCAGCCTCTCGAACTGACCGCCTGATCGCCTGCAGCAAGTTGTAGGACGACAACCACAATCAGATCTTTGCGGCTTCAAGCAGACCGCTACACTTTGCCAGACCGCTGCGACTTCAAGAAGACTGCTGCGACTTCTCTTCGCCAGACCGCTAGACCAGACCGCAAGACTGTTGGAACAACTAGACTGCTGCGATTAGAAACCAGGCCGCCTGAACACTCCAAACTTTAACAAGAATGAACTTAATAGTTCTGTGGTCAAGATCAGAAGTGACCATGGGACTGAGTGTTGGGTACACTAGAAAATGTGTATCTGATTTGAAGAAGCCTAACTTAGCTCAATGATATACATCAAGGTGTATTTGATGTTATTTTGAGTTGACATGTGCAGGTTAAGAATGTACTAAAATACAAGAAAATTATTCTAAGTCCATGTGTCGACACCAGAAGGAGCTGTGTCGACACTTCAGAAAGATTGTGTCGACACTTGAAGAAGGTTGTGTCGACACAGAGAAATAGAGTCGACAACAATTGTGTCAACACCGAGAAGCAGTGTCGACACACAGAAGTTTAGTCGACATCAACTGTGTCGACACTGGTAGACTGTGTCGACACACAGGATTGCTAGTCGAAAACAATTGTTTCGACACCAGAAGACTGAGTCGACATACAGAGGCAGAGTCGACACACACTATATTCTGAGTCTACATCAACTATGTCGACACACAGTACTTGTGTCGACACACTGCAAAGTCTAGACAAAGTTAGTTGTTGTAGAATGATGGAGTGTTTGTGTCGACACAAATACTCTGTGTCGACACATTCTCTAGATGCAGTATTGAGAAGCTGAGTCGACATAAAGGCAGACATGTCGACATCATCAAAGGCTGTGTCGACACCTAAGTCACTTATGTCGACATATATTGACAGATGGTCTCGACACTTTCTAACAGACTGTCTCGACGCTTTGCTGACAAAGACAAAGGCACAAGATCTGTTTGAAGACTTGACAGCTGTGAGTTACAACAGGTTGACAGAAGCTGTCAGACTTGTCAGAAGTTTGTTAGAAACCGGATCAGTCGGTTACCAAGGATGAAGTCTATAAATAGACAGATTCAGAAGAAGAGAAAAAGAATAGTGATATATAAACAAACTGAGTAATCATTGTTGTGAGACAAGATCTCAAATCAAGAAAGTGCAAGGCAAAGAAGAAGATCTTCGTGAGAAGATCTAAGAAGACGTTCTGAAGTGAACATCCACGCAGATTCAGTCTAAGTTGAATTCATCCAAGAATTCTGAAGTATTATCAAGGGTTGTGGATAGAGAGAGATCCAGCCATTTTGAAGACAAGAAGGAAGCTATCACAGGTTTCTTAAGTTCAGATTCAAGAAGCTTTGAAGAAAGCTAAGATCCAGTTGATTTCATCCATCAGGTTTTTCAAGAAGCTGATCAAGAACAGTCTTGTCCCTTCTCTCTCAACAGGGGCAAGATATTATATAACTTCAATTTTCAATTTCTGTAGGATCTATTTGTATAGATCTGAGTTGTAAGCCTAGATTATAAAGGCTGAGTGTAGGAGAGGTATTCTCTGAGTGGTAGGGCTGGTTATGCCTGAGTTGTAGGAGAAGGTTTTCTCTGAGTTGTAGGCCTTGTGGAAAGGCTGAGGTAGGGCTGGTTAGCCTGAGCTGTAGGAACCTTATAGGGTTCTGAGTTGTAGGAATCTTTCAGGATTCTGAGTTGTAGGATCTGAGGATCTGAGATAAAGAAGGAAGTTAGGCCGAATCTAGCACACTGCTAGATAGGTGAAGGGGGAAAGTGGATGTACCCAGACCTTGGGGAACCACTATAAATCTGTGTGTAATCTGTGATGCGTGCATATTTGTGATTGTTGTGTTGTGTTTGCTGCAGTGTTTGCTGAATTCTCTTATAATCAGTAATTATATTCTGCCTTAAGTTAAAACAAGCATTAGAACCTATTCACCCCCCCCTCTAGGTGTTTAGGTGGTCTTGAATGTATAACTATCAAGTGGTATCAGAGGGAGGTTACTCAAAGAAAGACTTAACAGTCTGAGTTAGATCAAAAGGCAGAACCAAGAAATCTAGAAAATAAGTTCAGGTGAGAATCACAAGGAGTTAGGATCTATGAAGTTACCCATCTACAGAAAAGAAATCTTTGGAATCTGGAAGGAAAGGGTTAGGCTATTTATGGAGGCTTCTGATCCAAGGATATATATCACAGTACAGGAAGGCCCCTTCATTCCAATGAAGGTATCAGTTCTTGATGCAAATATTCAAACTCCAAAGAGTTATTCTGAAATGACCAAGGATGAGATCATCCTGGCAACACTAGACAAAAAAGCACAGAACATTATAGTCAGTGCAATAGATGATTCCACCTTCCAAAATCTGATTCACTGCAAAACCTCCAAAGAGATGTGGGACACCTTGATTGTCTACATGGAGGGATCTGAAGAAGTAAGACAAGACAGAAAATCAATGCTCAACCAAGAATATGAGAGCTTCAGACAAGGAAAATCTGATAGCATAACTGAATGTTATAATAAATTCTATAGGATTGTGAATGAACTAATGTCCTATGGAAGAGTCTTTAGTACATATGAGCTGAATGACAAATTTCTCAGATCTTTAACAAAGGATTGGGATACCAAAATATGTGCCATTAGAGAAGTGGCCAAGTTAGCTGACATCTCCCCTCCAACCTTGTTTGGAAAATTGCTATCATATGAAATGCAATTGATGGCTAGGAAGGAGGAAGAAAGAAATACAAAAGGTGAGAATAGATCTGTGGCTTTCAAAGTTGAAGCCACTAGAAACAAAGGGAGGATATCTTCATCTCCTCTTAAGGAAGCTACAGAAGACATAACAGAAAATTCAGATAGTCAGAAATCAGGGAGCAGTGATTCAGATGCTGACTTTGCTGCATTTACAAGACAGTTTCAAAAGTTCTTGAAAAAGAAGCAGTGGAAGTCCAAACCCTCCACATCACAGCCATCTGATGATTACTATCAGAAGAGAAAATCATCAAGAAAGGAGAGGAGCAGAACTAAGCCCAGCAAAGCTACTACATCAATGATTGTTTGCTATTGCTGCAATAGACCTGGACATGTGGTGGCTGAGTGTCCAGAAAAGAGGAAGGAGTCAACAGATAGAAAGAAGACTCAACAAAAGGGCAAGAAGGAGAAATCCTTTGTTGCTAAGAAGGAGAAGAGTCTTACAGATCAATCCTCCTCAGAGTCAGAATCTGAAGCTGAAGCATACATAGGGTTGTATGCAGCTAGTGATGAAGAGGAGTTTATGCAATTGATAAACTCCATCCATGATCAAGAAGACCAAGAATGCATGGGTCTGATGGCTGAGTCAGAAGATAACCAATGCCAGGATCAGCCTGGTCCTAGTAAGGTACAAAATGATTCTAGCACTTCTGATATTAGTACTGGTTCAGAGTCAGATTCATCTACATCAAGTGATGTGAATGGGTCTGAATCTGAAGGTGATATTCATCAATTGATGGATGAATATAAGGTCTTATTGGAGGCTCTTAAGAAAAGCAAAAACCTGACCAATACTCAGGCTCAGGAAATTGCTGATCTTAAGTTGGTTGTATCAGACTTGAAAAAAGAATTGGATCAAAAGTTGAATGAGGTTGCCAAACTGAAAACAATAACTGTGATTCAGATGGGCATAATAACATACAAATCTGATCAAATTTAAAGTCTGGAGGCCAAACTTCAAGTTGAGAGGAACTTAGTGGCTAGTTACTCTAAGCCAAAATCTTTCCTACCCTTGATAGATGAGTTTGTAGCTCAAAAGGGTAAGGCAGGCTTGGGCTTTAAAGGTAACACTAGAGCTAACCAATTCAAAAGAAAGGGCAAAGCTCCAGTTCAACCACAAAACTCCAAAGTCCCTATGATGTTTAGAAAAGTGCAATTGTCTTCTAACAGATATGATCATGAACACATTCATAATCATAAGAAGTCTGATGTTCTGAAAAACAAGGGTGTTAATGCCAATAGGTTTGCCCATGATCATAAACCCAATGGTTATAAGAAATCAGTGGGTGAAGCTGCAGCAGCACCAGCACTGGACATAAATTTTTCTGCCAAGGGTATATCTAGACTAGATACAACAAATATGAATGTTGGTGCTATGGCAAGAGAGGCCATTTTGCCTTAGACTGCTGGCATAACACAAGTGTAAGGAAGAACAATAGTCTACCAGTTAGAAGAGCTGCTGGTAGTTTTGATGTGAATGGTGCTAACCTGAACCAAGGACCCAAGACTTACTTGGGTTCTAAGGGAAAGTAATTCTATATTGCAGGAAATTCCAAGTTGCCATGCCCCTATATAGTACTTGGACAGTGGTTGTTCCAGGCACATGACTGGAACAAAGGGGCTGCTGAAGGAGTACACATCTGTCAAGGATGGGCCTAAAGATATCTTTGGTGGATCTGAAAGAGGGATCATCAAATGGTTTGGTAACATTTCATCAAATAAAATTACCATTACTCAAGTGGCTTATGTAAAAGGTTTGAAACATAACCTCATCAGCATAAGCCAGCTGAGTGACCTAGGATATGACATTTCATTTATAAAGAATGAATGTCATATCAAGAGGTAAAGTGATCAAGAGGTCATATTGACTGGTTATAGAAAAAGAAATGTGTATTGTCTTGATTTTGGGTGTGAGATCAAGGCTTCTTCTATCTGTCTTGTAGCTGATGAGAGAGCCTCACATTGTGTCAAATGGCATAAGAGGTTAGCTCATCTTAACTACAAGACAATTGGCCAACTCTTTAGCAAAGAGTTAGTGAGGAATGGTCCTCAAGTTAAGTGTATAAAGGAAGGGATATGCTCAGCTTGTCAAAAGGGCAAACAGACAAAATCCTCCTTTCATAACCTTGAAAACAAGGATTCAGTGAGGTGTTTATACCTCTTACATATGGATCTTTTTGGTCCTATGCCAGTTCATAGTCTAGGTAGGAAGGTCTACACTTTTGTGGTTGTAGATGACTATTCTAGATATACATGGGTGTTCTTTCTGAGACAAAAATCAAAAACCCCAAGTGTCTTACTTAGTTTTGTGAAACAAATTCAGAATGAACTGAACAGTACAGTGGTCAAAATCAGAAGTGACCATGGCACTGAATTTCAATCTGAAAGTATGATAAAATTATGTGAAGACTTTGGGATTTTCCAAGAATTCTCCTCACCTAGAACACCACAGCAAAATGGTATTGCTGAAAGAAAGAATAGGACATTGATTGAAGCTGGTAGAACTCTATTGAGTGACACTTCTCTTCCAGAATATTTCTGGGCTGAGGCAGTAAACACTGTATGTCATGTGATCAATAGGGCTTCTATCACCAAGAGCCACAAAAAGACTCCCTATGAAATTATGAAAGGTAGAAAACCAAATCTATCCTACTTTAGGATCTTTGGTTGCAAGTGCTATATACTTAACAATGGAAAGTCTTATCTAACTAAGTTGTTGTCAAATCCCAAGATGGGATATTTGTTGGGTACAGCATCAATAGTAAGGATTATAGAGTCTACAACTTGACCACTCAAGTTGTAGAAGAATCTATACATGTTGTGTTTGATGAATCAAGATTAATCAATTATGAGTTGCCTTGTAGTTCATACAGTCCAACAGGTATAAGCAAAAGGATGGACAAGCTTTCCATTGCAGAAGGTTCAACTGAAAATGAACAAGTGGAAAATGATGGTTACAGTCCAGGGGGAGTACATGACTCTATAGAAGCTGATGACTCCCAAGAAGTACAGCATAATGAAGGGCCTGGAAATGATCAACCAGAAGGAAATCTACCTCCAACTATAAGACATATTAAAGACCATCCAACAAATCAGATAATAGGGGATCCAAGACAAGGAGTGCAGACTAGAAGCAGCAATCCAAGCACAGTCTTGCACTCAAGTTTTCTATCACAGTTGGAGCCTAAGAAATTTGAAGAAGCCATCCAAGACCAACACTGGATTAATGCTATGCAAGAAGAGCTTAATCAATTCAGAAGGTGCAAAGTCTGGGAATAGTTCCTAAACCAAGAGACCACAACATCATTGACACAAAGTGGATATTTAGGAACAAGTTGGATGAAAGTGGAGTAATAGTAAAGAACAAAGCAAGACTGGTTGCTAAAGGATATAGACAGGAAGAGGGAATAGATTTTTGATCAGACATTTGCCCCAGTAGCAAGATTGGAGGCAATCAGAATGTTTCTTGCCTATGCTGCATACCAAGGCTTTAAGGTATATCAAATGGATGTGAAGTAAGCATTTCTGAATGGAGATCTAAAAGAAGAAGTCTATGTGGAGCAGCCATCAGGTTTTGTAGATTCTCTTAAACCTGGTTATGTTTTTAGACTTAGGAAAGCTTTATATGGGTTAAAGCAAGCCCCAAGGGCTTGGTATGAAACCCTGTCTACTTTTCTTATTGAGAACAAATTCTCAAGAGGCAAAATAGACAAGACTCTATTCCTAAGGGAGTCTAAAGGCAAGATAATCTTAGTCCAAATCTATGTAGATGACATAATTTTTGGGTCTACAGAGAACAACCTTTGCAAGAAGTTTGCCAAACTTATGTAAGGGATGTTTGAAATGAGTAGTATGGGGGAACTTAAGTTCTTCTTGGGACTCCAAGTGAGACAGAGTGATGATGGCTTGTCCATATCCAAGTCTAAGTTCACCAAAGAGTTAATCAAGAAATATGGTATGGAATCATCCTCTACCATGAAAACTCCTATGGGAACAAGTATGCCTATATGCAAAGATGATGCAGGTAAGCCTGTAGATGAGTCTTTGTATAGAGGAATAATTGGTTCTCTATTATACCTCACAGCTAGTAGACCAGATATTATGTATGCTATATGTGTCTGTGCTAGGTACCAGGCATGCCCTAAAGAATCTCATTACTCTGCTGTTAAGAGAATTTTGAGATATCTAAAGGGCACACATAATCTAGGCATTTGGTACCCTAGGAATGGAGATTTTCAACTAATAGGTTATTCAGATGCAGATTTTGCAGGCTGTAGAGAAGATAAAAAAAGTACTACAGGTACATGTCAATTTCTGGGAGGAAGGTTGATTTCATGGAGTAGTAAGAAGCAGACTAGTGTGGCAATATCCACTGCTGAGTCTGAATATGTGGCTGCTGGAAGCTGCTGTGCACAGCTATTGTGGATTCAGCA
Source organism: Platanthera zijinensis (assembly GCA_039513925.1). Classification (NCBI taxonomy): domain Eukaryota; kingdom Viridiplantae; phylum Streptophyta; class Magnoliopsida; order Asparagales; family Orchidaceae; genus Platanthera; species Platanthera zijinensis. Next base: position 173,795,800 of record CM077083.1, read on the forward strand.
TCAGGTAAAGGACTATGGTATTCAAGTAAGTAGAACACCTTTATTGTGTGATTCTAAGAGTGTTATTTCTATTGCAAACAATCCTGTTTCTCATAGTAGAACTAAACATATAGAGATAAAATACCATTTTCTTAGAGAACATGTAGAAAAAGAAGACATCTCATTGGAATTTGTTAAAATAGATTATCAAATTGCAGATGTATTTACTAAGCCACTGGATGAAACTAAATTCAATAAATTTAAAATTGAATTAGGAATGCTGGCCATAGGTTAATTTACCATAAAATTAACTAAGTAAAATGGTATCGACACATTCAGTGATAGTGTCGACACAGAGAAGTCATGTCGACTTGTCAGGGAAATTGTGTCGACACCTAAGGGTCAATGAGTCGACTCATCCAGAAATGTAGTGTCGACACAACCAGAGTAATGGCGTCGACACTTGCAGATTTTGTGTCGACACTTGTACTAAGAGTCGACACAGAATTTCTGATGCACTACTACGTATCTCCTGTGTCGACATATCATCAATTGGTGTCAACACAAAGTAGTCAATATTGATGTCGAGACAATATAAGTTTGTGTCCACACATTCCAACAGTGTCGACACATTTAGACTGTTTTTGCCCGCCTTTTGACCTTCTTTGATTAGAAGAGTATAAATATGTCAAGAGTGTATTCTGTCGACACGCTCACAAGGTTTTCGAGACTAAAACCCTGTGTCGACAATCTCTCTTCTCTTCTCTCAAGCTTTCTCATCTTTCCAATGGCGCCCAAAGTTGAATACAACATTAACGAAGGTTACGAGCTGGTGCGCAATGCATTTGAGAATGCGTCGACAGATATACAAAGGGTAGTTACTCTACTTTCAGAATCCGGATTAGAGTTTCTTGTTTCCGAACCCATAAAGATCTGGAAGAAAGAGGTAATGGAATTTTATACTTCTGCAACAATGGACACTTCTGGCCTCAAGATCAAATCCACAGTTCATGGAACTAAGGTGAAACTCACTCTAAAGAGTTTAAGGAAGATTCTTCACATACCCTACATTCAAGATGAAGAAGAGGTCCCAGCCTCAAAGACAAGGGAGGCCCTCCAATGGTGTGGATTGGATCCAACCATAAGAATAAGAGCTGTCATAAACCGAAAGGGAATGAATCAATAGGGAAAGTTCCTATCTGAAGTAGTAGGGAAAGTGATTGTATGTAAGCTAGGAGGCCATGATAGGATATCTGCCATGATGTTCTCTCTCATGATAAGGATACTCTACAATATTAACACAGACTGGTCTGCAGTTGTGTTTGATAAAATCAAAGAAGGAATAAAGAAGCCAAATTTGGCTAGAATTTTGAGTCTATACCTGGATGGACTCATTCTAGAGGTCATACAACAAATTCCTGGGTCCAAAATCAATCACATGAGGAAAATGGACATGAGATTATTCTCCAGGTAGGATAGGGTTCTGTCCAAAGAGATGCCTGATATGGACAGGCAGGACACTACTGAGACATCACCAAGACATGTTCTTGGCACTGAACAAATTCAAGGAGAACAAGTTAGAGAACAGGCTGAGGACCAGACTGGGTCTACTCAAGTCCAGGAAGAACCAATACCTACACAGGTGCAGGGGGAGCCAGCTCACACTCCTGCCCAGAACATTTCTAATCCTGAACAGTTGCAGGGGGAGTCAATTTCTGAACAAGTAGTGGAAGAAATAGTAAACTTATCAGAAGATTTGAGCACTGCTGATATTGATATATCATCACCTGCACCAGCACAAAAGGAATACACTCTAGAAGAGTTATTTCATGATCTTGGACAGGCAGCTGATAAGGATGACACCCTAAGGGTTGAGGAGGAGAAAGGTGTTATTGAGGGGGAGCAAGTGACTGTTGAGGAAGAACAACAGGTCACTGAAAAAGAAATTCCTCCATCTCCTCAAGAAAGAGTTCAGATTGAAAGTTCTTCAGAATCTGAGACAGAAGAAGCCAGGGAGGCTAAGAAAAGGAAGCTCATGGTCTACAAGAGAAAAAGTCAAAGCTATAAGCAAGCTCTGGAGTCTGCAAGTCACTAATCTTCTACTGAGTTTGATTACAATAAGTTCATGGTGAATTTGCAAGTGAAGATGGATGAGCAAAGAAGAGCCTTGGAGAAATATATAGATGAAAGTAATAAGTCACTTCAGTTTGATCTTGCCCAAGACATCAAGTCAATCAGATTTGAGGTAAATCTGAATAAAAAAGAGATGACAGATTGCTTCCACAAGTGAGGTAATGTTGTGGTATATCTAGCTCAATAGAACCAAACTATCCTTGGTAAGGTGGATGACATTGCTTTGAAACAAGGATATGTTCTAGAAAATCAGCTGAGAATGAATGACAATTTGACTGAATCTCACAATGAAATTCTCACTAAGTTACAAGGTACTGCAACAATGCTGACTACTGCAAGGACTAAAGATATGGAAGTCTTTGATCAAAAGCTCAAAGATGCCCTGGATTCAGTTCAATCTGCTATCACCACCTCACAGAAAGAAATATCTGACAAGCTTCTCAAATTAAAATCATTCCTTAAAGAGGGTGTGAATTTTCTTGATGGACAAATAAGGTTTCAGAAGGATGATCTTAGGGATCATGTAGCCAGAGAAGTCCTAAAGGGGGAGAGGGTACTTATCCATGCTGGCTCAGAACATGCCAAGTGGGTAACCAACAGTGTTAGAGCCACATTGGGATATCCACCATTGTGTGATGATGATGGTATTGCTGAGTCAGGAATACAACAAGGTCTACTTGAAGGTAATCAATCTGAGGTTGCCCAAGTCATATACCCCCTGCTGATTTTGAAATGATTCATCAGCAAGTGCAGGCAATGTACAGTCCTCCACAGGAGGTTACAAATGTAATTATTGAAAAAGTAGATCAGCCAGAAGCAAATTTAAAAGATCAACAAGATGCTCAATTATCCAAGAAGAGATTTAGAGAGCAAGCTGAACTTAGACCTGATTTTGAGCAGTGGAGCCCTACCTCAAGGAACATTATACTAACTGTCTGGAAGGCTGTGAAGGATCAAGTGCATGAAAAAGGAAAGTGGTATCATGAAATTGAATGACAAAAGTATGAGGCCAGGCAAGAGGCCATAGTACAGATCAGAAGAAAGGCTAAGATGGGGAGGCTACCACCTGATGCTTAGGAGCCGAGCAAGTATTTTCCCAAGCTCTTTCATTACTTTGAAAGGCAAAGGCTCAAGGAGGAGGCTCAAAAGAAAGCTGAACTGAAAGGCAAAAAGCCTATTGATGTTGCTGAAACTGTTGTGAAGGCTCAGATTCATTTAGGAAAAGGAATTGTCATCCAGGAGCCTGATCAGTCTTGTTTTAAGTTTATCAGTTCTTTCAAATGTTTTGTAATGATCTGTTTGTTAATCTAATCAATGTAAACAAGCTGTAACAAACATTTCTAAATGAATAAACAAAACCTTGTTCTGTAATCATTTCTTCATGATCATCTTTATTCTGTGATGATTCTGTGGTTAATGTTTTGTTTATAAAAGATTCCTGATATATTATGCTCTTGTACATCATCATATTAAATTTTCATAAATGGTGTATATCATTAGCTAAAAGGGTTATGACTTCTCCAAATAGGGGGAGATTGTTGGGTACATTAGAAAATGTGTATCTGATTTGAAGAAGCCTAACTTAGCTCAATGATATACATCAAGGTGTATTTGATGTTATTTTGAGTTGACATGTGCAGGTTAAGAATGTACTAAAATACAGGAAAATTATTCTAAGTCCATGTGTCGACACCAGAAGGAGCTGTGTCGACACTTCAGAAAGATTGTGTCGACACTTGAAGAAGGCTGTGTCGACACAGAGAAATAGAGTCGACAACAATTGTGTCAACACCGGGAAGCAGTGTCGACACACAGAAGTTTAGTCGACATCAATTGTGTCAACACTGGGAGACTGTGTCGACACACAGGATTGCTAGTCGACAATAATTGTGTCGATACCAGAAGACTGAGTCGACATACAGAGGCAGAGTTGACACACACTATATTCTGAGTCTACATCAACTGTGTCGACACACAGTACTTGTGTCGACACACTGCAAAGTCTAGACCTAGTTAGTTGATGTAGAATGATGGAGTGTTTACGTCGACACAAATACTCTGTGTCGACACATTCTCTAGATGCAGTATTGAGAAGCTGAGTCGACATAAAGACAGACATGTCGACATCGTCAAAGGCTGTGTCGACACCTAAGTCACTTATGTCGACATATATTGACAGATGGTCTCGACACTTTCTAACAGACTATCTCGACGCTTTGCTGACAAAGACAAAGACACAAGATCTGTTTGAAGACTTGACAGTTGTGAGTTACAACAGGTTGACAGAAGCTGTCAGACTTGTCAGAAGTTTGTTAGAAACCGGATCAGTCGGTTACCAAGGATGAAGTCTATAAATAGACAGATTCAGAAGAAGAGAAAAAGAATAGTGACATATAAACAAACTGAGTAATCATTGTTGTGAGACAAGATCTCAAATCAAGAAAGTGCAAGGCAAAGAAGAAGATCTTCGTGAGAAGATCTAAGAAGACGTTCTGAAGTGAACATCCACTCAGATTCAGTCTAAGTTGAATTCATCCAAGAATTCTGAAGTATTATCAAGGGTTGTGGATAGAGAGAGATCCAGCCATTTTGAAGACAAGAAGGAAGCTATCACAGGTTTCTTAAGTTCAGATTCAAGAAGCTTTGAAGAAAGCTAAGATCCAGTTGATTTCATCCATCAGGTTTTTTAAGAAGCTGATCAAGAACAGTCTTGTCCCTTCTCTCTCAACGGGGGCAAGATATTATATAACTTCAATTTTCAATTTCTGTAGGATCTATTTATATAGATCTGAGTTGTAAGCCTAGATTATAAAGGCTGAGTGTAGGAGAGGTATTCTCTGAGTGGTAGGGCTGGTTATGCCTAAGTTATAGGAGAAAGTTTTCTCTGAGTTGTAGGCCTTGTGGCAAGGCTGAGGTAGGGCTAGTTAGCCTGAGCTGTAGGAACCTTATAGGGTTCTGAGTTGTAGGAATCTTTCAGGATTCTGAGTTGTAGGATCTGAGGATCTGAGATAAAGAAGGAAGTTAGGCCGAATCTAGCACACTGCTAGATAAGTGAAGGGGGAAAGTAGATGTACCCAGACCTTGGGGAACCACTATAAATCTGTGTGCAATCTGTGATGTGTGCATATTTGTGATTGCTGTGTTGTGTTTGCTGCAGTGTTTGCTGAATTCTCTTATAATCAGTAATTATATTCTTCCTTAAGTTAAAACAAGCATTAGAACCTATTCACTCCCCCCCCCCCTCTAGGTGTTTAGGTGGTCTTGAAAGTATAACTATCACTGAGTTTCAGTATGAATGCATGACAAAGTTCTGTGAAGGGCTTGAGATTCATCAAGAATTCTCCTCTCCTATAACTCCATAGCAAAACAAAATTGCTGAAAGGAAGAACATAATTCTAATTGAGGCAGGTAGGACCTTGTTAAATGACACTTCTCTCCCAGAATATTTCTGGGCTGTGGTTGTAAATACTGCTTGTCATGTTCCAAATAGAGCTTCCATCACCAAAAGCGACAAAAAGACTCCCTATGAGATTCTGAAAGGCAGAAGACCTAATTTATCATATTTCGGGATTTTTGGTAGCAAGTGTTATGTACTTAACAATGGTAAGTCTCATTTGACTAAGTTTGCTGCCAAGTCCCAAGAAGGGATATTTGTCGGGTACAACAACAATAGTAGGGCATATAGGATCTATAACTTGACTACACAAGTTATAGAAGAATCTATCCATGTTGTCTTTGATGAGTCTAAGTTAATTAACTGTGAGCTGCCAAGCACTTCTTCTAGTCCTGCAGGTTTAAAGGATGAGATGAACAATCTGACCATCAGGGAAGATAAACCAACAGGCCAAGAGATTGAAGATGATGGATGCTATCCAGGGGGAGCTCAAGACATACAAGTTGAGAATGAAGAACAACTAGTTGAAGACATTGAGGATCAGCAAGCTGAAGGAAATGAAGAACATCAAGCTGAAGAAAGATTGCCTCTAGCTATGAGACATTTAAGAGACCATTCAGCTCACCAAATCATTGGTGATGCAAGTCATGGTGTAATTACCAGAAGCAAGAGCTTGAACTCAACACTATGTTCAGGCTTCCTGTCTCAAATGGAACCAAAGAAGTTTGAAGATGCTATCCAAGACTCTCTTGATTGGTGCTACGTAGGAAGAGCTGAATCTATTCAAGAGATATAAAGTCTGGAAACTGGTTCCAAGACCTAAGGGACATAATGTCATAGGGACTAAGTGGATCTATAAGAATAATTTAGATGAAAATGACATTATTGTCAAGAACAATGCCAGATTGGTGGCAAAAGTCTACAGGCAGGAAGAAGGAATAGACTTTGACCAGACCTTTGCCCCAGTAGCAAGGCTGGAAGCAATAAGACTATTCCTTGCCTATGCAGCCTATAAAGAATTCATGGCCTTCCAGATGGATGTCAAGTCAGCATTCCTGAATGAAGATCTAAAAGAGGAAGTATATGTGGATCAGTCATCAGGTTTTGTAGATCCTCACTTTCCTGATCATATTTATATTCTTAAGAAAGCTCTATATGGGTTGAAACAAGCTCCTAGAGCATGGTATGAGACATTGTATACTTTCCTCATTGAGAACAAATTCTCAAGGGGGAAAATAGACAAGATCCTATTCCTAAGGGAATCAAAGGGCAAGATCATCCTAGTCCAGATATATGTTGATGACATAATCTTTGGATCTACTGAGAACAACCTTTGCAGGAAGTTTGCCAAACATATGCAAGGGAATTTTGAGATAAGCAGCATGGGTTAGCTAAAGTTCTTCTTGGGACTCCAAGTAAGACAGACTGATGATGACATGTCCATATCCCAGTCTAAGTTCATCAAGGAGTTGATTAAAAAATATGGCATGGAGACTGCCTCCACCATGAAAACTCAAATGGGGTCAAGTATGCCTATAGGCAAAGATGTGGCAGGGAAACCTGTTGATGAGTCTTTTTATAGAAAGATAATTGGCTCCTTACTATACTTGACTGCAAGTAGGCCTGACATCATGTATGTTACATGTGTCTGCGCTAGATACCAGGCATGCCCTAAAGAGTCTCATTCTGCTGCAAAGAAAATTTTAAGATTTTTTAAGGGCACACCAGATCTTAGTCTATGGTACCCTAGGAATAGAGATTTTCTACTAACAGGTTTTTCAGATACAGACTTTGCAGGCTGCAAGGAAGACATGAAAAGTACCACAGGTACATGTCAATTCCTAGGTGGAAGATTGGTGTCATGGAGCAGCAAAAAGAAGACAAGTGTTGTTATATCCACAATAGAGTCAGAATATATTGCAGCTAGGAGTTGCTGTGCTTTGTTGTTGTGGATACAACATCAACTTGAAGATTATGATATCAAGATAAGTAGAAATCCATTATATTGTGATTCTACTAGTGATATATCAATTGCTAGAAACCTTGTTTCACATAGCAGAACAAAGCACATTGAAATTAGGTACCATTTTATTAGAGAACATGTTGAGAAAGAAGACATAAGTCTAGAGTTTGTTTCTATTGATAAACAAGTAGCTGACATATTCACTAAACCTCTAGATGAAAGTAAATTCAATTATTTTAAAATTGAATTAGGCATGTTGAACCTGGAATAAGATGATAGGTTAAGTAAAATTCTACTCAACATATGACTAAGTAAAATATGTGTCAACACAAGTTATGTGTGTCAAGACCTTAGTAGTCTGTGTCAACACACAGAAGTTGGTGTCGATACATAGAGTTGTCGAGACTCTAAACTCTCTGTCGAGACGTTAGTAGTCAGTGCCGACACAAACAAACTTGTGTCGGCATATGAAACTCTAATTTCAGCGCGCCTTTTGACCTCCCCTATTTAGAAAATTATAAATAGGAGGAAATAAGACCATGTCGAATACGCTCTCAGAAATCCCGAGACTAAACCATCAGTGTCGACGAGAAATTCTTCTTCTCTCTCTTCAACCTCCACTTCTTTCATCTACAATGGTTCCCAAGATGGAAAATAATATTAACGAAGGTTATGAGCTTGTCCGAGAAGCGTTCAACAATGCTGAATAGGAAATCAAGGCGGTTGTGGACCTAATACAAGACGCTGGAGTAAATTATCTGGTTTCTGAACCAACAAGGATATGGAAGAAGGAAGTTCTTGCATTTTATTCCAACATCTCATTGAATTCTAAGGGAAACAAGATCAAGTCTACTATTCACTGAGAAGAGGTGAAAATAACTCTCAAAAGTCTGAGCAATCCCTTCAACTTCAAGGATTAAAGAAGAGATTGAGGTTGATTCTACTTTGACTGCTGAAGCCCTTAAATGGTGTGGACTGCCCTCAACCACCAACATTGGATCATCCATGACTAGGAAAGGTATAAACTCCAAAGGAAAGTTTCTGTCTGAAATTATTGGAAAAGTAATTCTCTACAAAACTGGAGGGCATGATATGATCTCTTCCTACATGTTCAGCCTCATGACTAGAGTCATCTTCTAGGTGAAGACTGACTAGAGTGCTGTAATCTTTAATAAGATTAAGGAAAGTATTAAGAAGGCAAATCTAAGCAGAATCTTAAGTCTGTATCTGGCTGTCAGCATACCTGATGTACTAAACCAGATTGTTGGTTCCAAAATAAACCACATTAGGAGAATGGATATAAGAATCATGTCTAGGTGGGACAGAGTATTATCCAAGGAAGAACCTGCACCAAAGCTCTAGTCCAAACAGGTCACTAAAACAAAGAAAGCTACTGTCTAAGATGTAGAGTCCTCTAGTGACTCAAAAGAAAGGGTTGATTTAAGTTCTGATGATGATAACACTGAACTACCCAGGAAGTCTCCCAATCTCACACCTAGAACTGAAGCTCAAATCAAGGGGAGAATGTCAATCTAATAGATAATCAAAAGATATCAGTCCCAGGGGGAGATATACATGAAGCTGAGCTAGACAGTGAGACTGCAAACCTCACTATTATGGAAGTGGTTCAGGACATCAACACAGCTACTGAAACTTCTGAAAAAGAGGCATAAGGTGTGCATATTCCTGATCTACCAGCTTAACCTCAGAATCATATAAATGAGATAGTTTAAGAACTGGAAACTGACTTCCAGTGGGAGCATGAAGAGGGAAATAAGAAGAAACTTCTGCTGATATTCAACCTGATGCAAGGGTTGAGGGGTAGGTACCTGACCTAGCCCCAGGACAAGGAGCAGATGCTCCAGAATAACTAATGGAAGTTGACAATTCTTCTGATTCCGTGGATGAGCAAGCAACCTCTAGGATAAAGAAAAGGAAGCTTATGGAGCTAAGGAAAAAGCGCTTTGGATATAAGAAAGCCTTAAAGGTTGGATCCTCATTTACTACTCCTACAATGGACTTTAGTTCTCTGTTAGTACAACTACAGGTCAAGCTTGATGAGCAAAGACTTGCACTAGAAAAGTATTTGGATGAGAGCCACAGGATGTTGCAGTTCAATCTAGCACAGGATATCAAATCTATAAGATTTGAAGTAAATTTGTTTAAGAAAGAAATGACAGATTGCTTCTATAAGGGAGGCAATGTTGTGGTATATATTGTCAAACAACAAAAAGAGACAAAGTCTCGGGTAGATGATCTGGTTGTCAAGCAAGGGTATGTGCTAGAGAACCAGCTAAGAATGAATGAGAATTTGATTGACATGCATTCAATCACTTTGACAAAATTTGGCTAACCAAACCACTGCAATACAAACACATATGTACACCAAAATGTCTGTTGTAGAGGCACAAATAAAACTGGATCTGGAAGCAGTTGATACTGCTATCAAAACTTCATAGTCTGTAATTTCAGCTCAAGTAAAGAAGTTCAAACACTACTATACAACTGGGAGCTATCATATTTCAGATCAAATAAGGTTTCAGAAGAATGATCTCAGAGATCATATTCATAGGGAAGTCATAAAGGGGGAGAGGGTATTAGTTCAGGCTAGCTCTGAACATGCTAAATGGATATCTAACAGTATCAGAGCTACCTTGGGATATCCACCCTTATGTGATGACAACAATACTGCAGAATCTGGATGCTAACCTGAATTCTTGGAGGGGATGCAACATGAAGTAGCTCAAGTCATATATCCCCCTCCTGAGTTTGAAGAAATTTAACAGGCAATCCAGAATATGTACAGCCCTCCACTTGAAAAATTGCCATTAATTTCTGAAGAAGTGGAAATGGCTGATCCAGCTTTGCTTAAAGAGCAAGAGGCTCAGTTATCCAAGAAAAGATTCAGAGAATAGGCTGAGGCTAGGCCTGATTTTGAGAAATGGAGTCTAACCTCCAGAGGCATCATCTTAACTGTATGGAATGCAGTTACTTATAATCAATATGACATGGGTAAGTGGTACTCCAAACAAGAATGGGACAAATATCTTGCACAACAAGAAGCAATCTATGATAGTTTTACTTTCAAGACTACCTAAACACCTAGAGGGGGGGTGAATAGGTTCTAATGCTTGTTCTCACTTTTAGGCAGAATATAATAACTAAATTAAATCACACAGCACAGCAATCACAGAGAAATTCATACAACACAGATTGCACACAGTTTTATAGTGGTATTTCCCCAAGGTCTGGGTACATCCACTTTCCCCCTTCACCTATCTAGCAGTGTGCTAGATTCGGCCAAACTTCCTCTTTAACTCAGATCAGTAGATCCTACAGCTCAGAACCTGGAAAGGTTCCTACAACTCAGAACCCAGAATGGTTCCTACAACTCAGGCTCAACAGCCCTACCTCAGCCTTGACACAAGGCCTACAACTCAGAGAAAAACTTTCTCCTACACTCAGGCAACAGCCCTACCACTCAGAGATCAACTCTCCTACACTCAGCCTTTATAACATAGGCTTACAGCTCAGATCTATATTGATAGATACCCTACAGAAATTAGAAAAGAGTTTTATAGAATCTTGCCCTTGTTGAGAGAGAAAGGACAAGACAGCACCTGATCAGCTGATGGATGAAACCAACTGAAACTTAGCTTTCTTCAAAGCTTCTTGAATCTGAACTAGCTGAGTTGATTTCCAAACAACTTCTGAGAAACTTGTAACAGCTTCCTTCTTGATCTTCAAATGGCTGGATCCCTCTCTATCCAATCCCTTTGAATCTTCTTCAGAATTCTTGAACGAATTCTCCTTGACAGATCCTGATAGGTTGAACCCTTCAGAATGTCTTCTTAGATCTTCTGATGAAGATCTTCTTCAGTGCCTTGCACTTTCTTGATTTGATTCTTCAATCAGTTTGTATGTTTGTTGCTCTCAAAATCAAATCCTTAATATTGCCTTCTGAATCTGTCTATTTATAGACCTTCTTCATGGTAACCGGCTGATCCGGTTTCTAACTGTCTTCTGACAAGTCTGACAGCTTCAGATAAACTGTTGCAACCCACAGCTGTCAAGTCTTCAAACAGATCCTTAGTCTTTGTATTGATCAGCAAAGTGTCGAGACTGACTGTCAGAAAGTGTCGAGACCATCTGTCTATATGTGTCGACACAAGTAACTTTGGTGTCGACACTGCCTCTGGAGAATTCGACAAGTTTGCCTTTAAGTCGACTCAGCTTCTGCATACTACAACTTGAGAGTGAGTCGACACTGAGTATTTGTGTCGACTTAAACACTTCATCATTCTTCAGCAAATGACTTGGTCTAGACTTGCAGTGTGTCGACACAAGTCCTGTGTGTCGACACAGTTGTTATAGATTCAGAACATAGTATGTGTCGACACTGCCTTCAGGTGTCGACACAGCTTTTGTCGACTCTGCCAATATGTGTCGACTCTGTCTTCTGGTGTCGACACAACTATCATCGACCCTGCCAATATGTGTCGACTCTGTCTTCTGGTGTCGACACAACTATTGTCGACCCTGCCAATATGTGTTGACTCTGCCTCAATGTGTTGACACTGCCTTCTGGTGTCGACTCTGCTTCAATGTGTCGACACAACTTCCCAGTATTGATACAGTGCTGTCGACTATACTTCTGTGAGTCGACACTGCTTCCCAGTGTCGACATAAATGTGGTCGACTATCTTTCTCTGTGTCGACACAGCCTTCTTCAAGTGTCGGCACAAATATTCTGAAGTGTCGCCATAGCTTTTTCTGGTGTCGACACATGGACTTAGAATAATTTCCTGTACTTTTAGAACTTACTTAACCTGCACATGTCAACTCAAAATAACATCAAATACACCTTGATGTATATCATTAAGCTAAGTTAGGCTTCTTCAAATCAGGTACACATTTTCCAATGTACCCAACAATCTCCACTATTTGGAGAAGTCATAACCTTTTTAGCTAATGATATACACCATTTAAGAAATATAATATGATGATGTATATAAGCATGACATTACAGGAATACATTAATAAACAAAACATTCAGCAAATTCATCACATAATAAAGATGAACATTAATAAATGATTACAGAACAATGTTTTTTGTTTAACTTGGAAATGTTTGTTACAGATGTTTACATTGAATGACTTAACAAAACATTACAAAACAATTTAAAGGACTGGTAAACTTAAGCTAAGACTGATCAGGCTATCTTATGACAATTCCTTTGCCAGATTGAATTTGAGCCTTCACAGCAGGTTCAGCAACCTCAGCAGGCTTCTTGCCTTTCAGATCGGCTTTCTTCTGAGCTTCTTCCTTGAGCCTTTGCCTTTCAAAGTAGTGAAAGGGCTTTGGAAAATATTTACTTGGCTCCTGAGGACCTGGTGGTAGCCTCCCCATCTTGGCTTTTCTTCTATATTGAATTATAGCCTCCTGCCTAGCTTCATACTTTTGCCATTCAATCTCATTAAACTACTTTCCTCTTTCATGGACTTGATCCTTTACAGCCTTCCATGCTGTCAGTATAATGTTTCTTGAAGTGGGACTCCATTGCTCAAAGTCAGGCTTAAGTTCAGCTTGCTCTCTAAATCTTTTCTTGGACAGTAGAGCATCTTGTTGTTCTTTCAAACCTGCATCAGGCTTATCAACTTTCTCAATAACAACATTTGTAACCTCCTGTGGAGGACTATACATAGCATGTACTTGCTGATTAATCATATCAAAATCTTCAGGGGGGTAAATGACTTGGGCAACCTCAGGTGGATTGCCATCAAGTAAATCTTGTTGAATTCCTGACTCAGCCACCATAGCATCATCACATAAAGGTGGATATCCCAATGTGGCTCGAATACTATTAGTCACCCATTTGGTGTGTTCTGAGCCAGCATGAACTAATAATCTCTCCCCCTTTAGGACTTCTCTTTCAATATGGTCTCGGAGATCATCCTTCTGAAATCTTATCTGGCCATCAAGATAATTCACACCCTCTTTAAAAAATGGTTTCAACTTTTGAAGCTTAGTAGATATCTCTGTCTGAGAGGTTGTGATAGCAGTTTGAACTGAAGTGATAGCCTCCTTGAGTTTCTGATCATACACTTCCATTTCTTTAGCTCTTGCAGCAGACAGTCCTGCAGCAGTATCTACTACCTTATTGAGAATCTCATGGTGAGATTCAGTCAGATTTTCATTCATCCTCAGCTGATTTTCCAAAAACATAACCTTGCTTCAAAGCAATATCATCTACTTTAGTAAGAATGGACTGCTGTTGTTTAGCTAAAAATACTACAGCATTACCTCCCTTATGGAAGCAATCTGTCATTTCCTTTTATTCATATTCACCTCAAATCTGATAGATTTAATATCTTGAGCCAGATCAAATTGAAGTGACTTATTATTCTCATCAACATATTTCTCTAAAGCTACTCTTTGTTCATCCAGCTTCACCTGCAAATCTACCATGAACTTGTTGTAATTAAATTCAGATGGAGATTGGTGAGTTGTGGTCTGTAGTGCTTGCTTATAGCTTTTGCTCCTTCTCTTGAAGACAATAAGTTTCCTCTTCTTAGCCATTTTGGCTTCTTCATTCTCAGAATCTGATGAGCTTTCAATCTGAACTCTCTCAGGAGATGCAGGAGGAATTTCTGCCTCAGTGACATGTTGTTCATCCTCAACATTCACAGGCTCCCCTCAACAACTTGCTCCTCCTCAACAACTAGCTCTATCTCAACTTATGGTTCTACCTCAATGTCTTGCTCCTCCTCTTCTCTATCAGTAGCAATTTCAACATTAGGAAAACAACTCATCTAGACTGTATTCCTTCAGAGCTTGAACAGAAGATGAATCATCCAGATCAGCACTGTTCAAGTCTTTAGATAAATCTATTTGTTCTTCCTCTTGCACTGGTTCAGAAATCTTCTCCCTCTGCACTTGTTCAGTATGTGAAATGTCCTGGGCAGGAAAATGACCTTGCTCCCCCTGTACCTGTGCAGGATCAGTAATATCCTGAGTTGGAGAATGAACTTGCTCCCCCTGCTCCTGTGCAGGTAATGTTTCTTTCTGAGCTGGATTAGATCTAGTCAGGTCCTCAGCTGGTTCTCTAACTTGTTCATCTTGATGCTGCTCAGTACCTTGTTCATGACCTGGGGATTTCTCAGGTGAATCATGCCTGTCCACCTCAGGCATCTCTTTGGATAGAACTCTATCCCATCTTGAGAATAATCTCATATCCATCTTTCTCATGTGATTAATCTTAGTCCCAGGAAGTTGTTGCATAACTTCTGGGATGACTCCAGCCAAGTATAAACTCAAAATCCTAGCCAGATTTGGCTTCTTAAGTCCTTCCTTGATCTTATCAAATACAACTACTGACCAGTCAGTTGGAATTTTAAAGACAATTCTTGTCATAAGGCAGAACATATAGGCTGAGACCCTATCATGTCCTCCAGGTTTGCACAAAAATCACCTTTCCAACTACCTCAGACAGAAACTTGCCCTGGTGATTCATTCTTTTTCTATTGATGGCTGCTCTAATCTTTATGGTTGGATCCATTCCACACCATTGGAGAGCCTCCCTTGTCTTAGAGGATGGAACCTCTTCTACATTCTCAATGCTTGGATTGAAGAATTTTTCTTAAACTCCGTAGAGTAAGCTTGACCTTGGTGCCATGAACTGTGGACTTGATCTTGAGTCCAAAAGAATCCATTGATGCAGAAGTGTAAAATTCAAGGACCTCCTTCTTCTAGATCTTTGTTGGTTCAGGAAACAGAAATTCCAATCCATTTTCAGTAATAAGGGAAATCACTTGTTTGAATTCTGGTGCGGCGGTGTCGAACGCAGCCCTAACCAGCTCATATCCTTCATTCACGTTATCTTCAACCTTAGGCGCCATTGAATCAGTCGAGAAAGCTTGAGAGAGAAGAGAGAGATTGTTGGCACAGGGTTTTAGTCTCGAAAACCTTGTGTGTCGTGTCGACAGAATACGTTCTTGACCTATTTATACCCTCTAATGAAAGAAGGGTCAAAAGCCGGGCAAAAACAGTCTAAATGTGTCGACACAGATGGAATGTGTCGACACAAACTTCTATTGTCTCAACAAACAATTCTGTCTACTATGTGCCGACACCAATTGAGGATTTTCGACACCTGACATACATAGTAGAGAGCATCAGAAATTCTGTGTCGACTCTTTGTCCAAGTGTCGACACAAAATCTGTAAGTGTCGACACCAATGTTCTGGTGAGAGTCGACACAATATTTCTGGATGAGTCGACTATTTGATCCTTAAGTGTCGACACATATTCTCTGTGTCGACACAATTTCTCTGACTAGTCGACCAGACTTCACTGAGTCGACACTTTATCACTATAAGTGTCGACACCATTTTACTTAGCCAATATTTGTTTGTTAAATACCACTTGAAAGTTTATTGATATACTAGTCAATGGTCAGCATTCCTAATTCAATTTTAAATTTATTGAATTTTGTTTCATCCAGTGGCTTAGTAAATACATCTGCTATTTGATGATCTGTTTTAACAAATTCCAATGAGATGTCTTCTCTTTCTACATGCTCTCTAAGAAAATGATATTTGATTTCTATATGCTTAGTTCTACTATGAGAAACAGGATTGTTAGCAAATAGAAATAGCACTCTTAGAATCACACAATAAAGGTGTTCTACTTACTTGAATACATAATCCTTCAATTGATATTATATCCACAATAGCTGTGCACAGCAGCTTCCAGCAGCAACATATTCTGACTCAGCTGTGGATATTGTCATACTGGTCTGCTTCTTACTGCTCCATGATATCAGTCTTCCTCCCAAAAATTGACAAGTTACTTGTAGTACTCTTTCTCTCCTCTCTACAGCCTGCAAAATCTGCATCTGAATAACCTGTTAGTAGAAAATCTCTATTCCTAGGGTACCAAAGGCCTAGATTAGGTGTGCCCTTAAGATATCTCAGAATCCTTTTGATAGTAGTATAATGAGACTCTTTAGGGCAGGCTTGGTACCTAGCACATACACATGTAGCATACATAATATCTGGTCTACTAGCTGTGAGGTATAATAGAGAACCAACTATTCTCTATACAAAGACTCATCTACAGGCTTACCTGTATCATCTTTACATAGGATTTGTTCCCATAGGAGTTTTCATGGTAGAGGAAGATTCCCATAGTGAGTTTGTAAGGGGTGAGGAGAGAAGAGTCTTTTCCATTTTTATGGTTGTGTGTTTGCGGGGGATGAAACTTAGACTAAGGGATTATGGATCTTCCCCTTGAGAATTTGTTCTCAATAAGTAGACGGGCAAGGTCGGGGCTTGGCCCATACAAAGCTTTCCTAAGCCTATCTGGTTTAGAGGATCTACAAAACTGATG